>JAGVSQ010000024.1:50262-68382 GCA_022683975.1 Rhyacophila evoluta
ATATGACTTTACTCAAATATTTTTTTTAAATTAAGAATCTATCTTATAATAGAACAAAATAAGAAACTAACAAGCCACGTAAACGCTTTCATTTAGCGGTTATATAGACAAAATAAATTACAATAATTTCAAGTCTACTAATCAACACAAAAAAAAACATTTTATAATCTTCAATAAAAACATTTTTAGAAAAATCGTAAAGAACGATAGTCAATGGTAACACATTAAAAAAGCCTTACACAATATAAAACAAAAAAACAGTTAAATTTCTCACAACTCGCTTTACAATATGTTATTTCATAATCGACATGCATTCATGGATAATGTACGTACCTACATTTTATTTAAACAATGAAAAAATATTTCATGGTAAGAATTCCATTGTAAATATTTTCCGAATGGACTGTAATTTTATTTTCTGCTCATAATGATAATGAAGCCCATTTTCGACTAGAAAAGAAAATCTTATCTTAGCACGTACATAATCGTTATCACTTAAAGAAGTATACTCCAGCATTTAAATATTTGAGTATCGTGCTTAATAAGACATCGGTGGCTAAGTCGGTAGGCTTTGGCACAAAAGTGGCGAGTTTATCTCATCTCACTAGCTGCTTAACAATGCAAAATTATTATAAATGCTTAATAGATTGAACGATTGTCTGAAAACTAATTTTTTAAATATTACATTATTAATTTAGTCTTTACATTGTAAAAACGTATATGATCCACATTTGGAATGAATATCATAACAGATCAGAGGTAGTTTATTTAACTCGCATTCCTGCATGAATAAAAACGTAGAATGGTTAATGCTTTGAGTGTTTGACATTCGACGAATATTCGGGAACAGCATCAATTTTCTATAATTTATTTTGTGAAAAAATATAACATGATATAAAGCACTTTTGGACCATAAAGAATAATACATACAATTTCTTGAGTTCAAAATAATATTAGTCTCAAGTTGTATAAAAGTGAAATGACTATTTGCATATACAAAACTTATATTATCTACACTTTAAATTTAAGTAATATAATATATTATTCATCTAACATTTTCATTGCATAATGATTTTATCTGATGTATTATAATATATTCTCCACATAAATAAATTCATTTTATTTATAATAATATTCTTATATTAATCATATCATTTGGCATTGATAAAATACTATCGTTTTTGTATATAAAAACAACAGTTCTTATTCACTTATAATAATTGATGGTAAAATGATAAACTTTTATTTTTTGCTTTGAAATATATGAATATACATGCACGCCCAATGCATTTTGAATGTTAACCACCAACAAAATATAATATCCAATACATACAAAGGTGATTATAGTATACCGCGTAAAAGACAATAAACATAGCGCTCAAAGGGAGTGGACATACCCACTACTTCTCATTATATTACTAACAGTGGCTCACAACAAAAAAGAGAATCTTACAAAAATACCTTCATACTACGTAGTGACGAATGCCCAGTCTAAAAAAATGAAACCATTTTACTAATTAATGTATTTAGTGTTTGCATAAAATGTCGGTTTGCCAAATTTAAAACACACTAAAAAAACGTTGTATAACATTAATTAATACAAACGCAGATAATAAATTTATTCGCTCTTCTCAGTGTTAAGTTTAAATGTCTTTCGTGTCCGCAAGAATTTTGCGAAAATATTTAATAGTAAAATTATTAGCATAGTTAGTATTTCTTTCGCACCATAAGCAATATCCTATTAAAACGATAGACTTCCACTGAATATTATTGATTTTTCGTTAAGACAATAAATTCTCATTTAGTCATTGCATATAACATACTATACTATATTAAAAACTTCAATCTTAATTTTAATGATTGTCCATTTTCAATATTTTTAATTTCCTTTCATACCACCCATGTTTAAATTTTGCAACAATTATTAATAATGTCAATAACAGGAAACACGTATGTGTAAGCTGGCGTTATATTAAATGATTCCAAAATTCCATGCGCCATCCATTTCATCATCTGAACATGTTTTATTGTATTTTTTAAATTTATTAATATGTTTCTATAATAACGCAATAAATAGAGTTTTCATACTGGATGAAGTAAAGTTAATCCTGTTCATGAATGCCACTGATCCTTGTGATTACAAAATAACTATCAAACGGCATCTCGCGTCCCTGGCCTCTCAGGTGATTGTTTGTGCCACTACTAACTAACTACTTCTAGATGCCGATTACTTCTCACGATTATTTTGATTCGCATGCATCCACCCGGCACTAGGAAAATACCTACCTAAAATACAGCGGTCAGACGTGAATCGAAAGACTCGTAAATGTTGCCATTAATTCCAATAAAAAATCGATAAATACAGCGCATAATTTCCGCCTCTAAATGTTAGATATCATAAATAAAAATTTTGCAAAGCCGCGGAAACAAATAATGATTTATTGCCATATTTTGTGCATTAAAATATAACGTTAGTAATTCAATATTTTATTTCATTAAATTTCAACACATCGTTAATAATATAAGATTCGCTCTGCGATGTAAATGAACCGAAATATAAAATTATTCATAGCAATAAATAATAGTTTTTCAATGGAAGTGAGTTTAATTTCAAATGACAAATCTATTCCCACATATTTGACAGGTGGCTATATTTTAGTCACAGTTGTCATCAAATTCTACAGAAACTTATTATAGTATTACTTTTATCAAAATAATAACATATAACCTAAAGCATTTCATTAAACGTCATTTGTAATTATTATAAATACTTAAGCCATATGTACTTTGATAATCATATAAGTAGGACTGTGATGATAGCACATCTCGATCAAAGAATTAATTTAATCTATTTCTTTCCTTTAGTTACCCTACCATTCCAATCAAATTGCTATCATCTTCATTAACACCATCAATTACTTTATTTTTTAACATCTTATTTTAATCTTTATACACTCGATAAAAATTAAATTGCTTTAAAGGCGTGTTATAAAATAGCAGTCAATTGTTTAGTTTATTACAATGATGCCATATATTTTAATTCCACCACAACTTTCAGTTTAGGTTATAAAAAACGGATCGAAAGGTGAAGGAAATTAACGCATGCTTGTAAATATGTCGCCATGGAATCCAATGCGGATCAAGGCAATTGACTTATTGTTTGATTTGTAAAAATGTACTGACAACACCAATCACTTTCTCAATCGCTTCAAGACCTTTTCGATAAGCGTAAACTTTTCTTAATATCATGGTTAATCTATATTGGGCAATCATTCAAAATATGCACCATCTACCAATCAACAGTTACTGACTGTGACTAAAGAAAACACTTGTATAAAAATCACTTTCACCATAATATTAAATATCAAAATCGATTGAAATAAACATGTTTAAAATATTTCGAAAACTATAAAACACATGGTTGCTATTTTAATATTAAGTCATTTCAGCCAGGGTTAACATTAAATAAAATTTATCATGTAATGTTTTCTCTAATAAACAAGCAGTTAATTATCTGATTAAATATTCTGAAAGTTTTTAAATACAGCCCTAATCCGTAATTTAATAGGATTACAAATATATTGGATATGTTAACTTTTAGTAATCTCATAATAAATTTAATTCTTTCGTATCAACTCATAATTAACAATCGACCATAAGCCATTGTTATAACTAAATATTCCACCGTTTCCAGGAAAATGTAGAAACGGTACCTACAAAAATATTTACCATTTAAATACGTACGATTTGAAAGCGACTGATTTTTTTTAAAAAATTAACAAATCATATTAATGTATTGTTATAACACGTTGATATTCTTATTTATAAATGTAAAACTGTAAGTCGTTTTATTAATCAATTAAAATAATTTGCTTATTACTCTTAAAAGCAACGTAACGTATCATAGTTTGAAAATTTTAATCAAAGAATATCTTTGGAGATAAATAATTATACAAGTGCTGCTAACTAAATATCAAGTGCGCAGGCACCCACTGCCCCCACCAACACCGAGTCGCTTATAACGAATACATACCGCACCTTTTACAGGGAGTGGATAACTCAAGATAGTTACGAGAAACCTTTTATATTAATTTTGATTACTTAAATACAGTGACAATATTTTAATAATCAGCCTTAATTTATTTACTCGTCAAGAGAATTACATGCCCCGCGTATCTCAATGATAACATATATTATATATTAACTATACACATCTGCACAATTTTAATATTTAAAAAATAAAAACATTCATTTAATATTATTTTAGGTAGCGGGTTAAAAAGACACAACTTCAGGATTTTTTAAATTTAAATATGAAAACTAGATGATTAACGAGGCTGATAATCAATCCTTATGAAAATCAATATTTTAAGATAAATCTTTTCATTATGGAAATATATAAAAGGCATCACAAAGTTATTCTTAATGCGCTACTCATATTGTCGCGGGATTTCATTTCGTTGCAAATCGTCTATTTTTTATTTTCATATCGTCCCAGGGAATACATTAAAAATAAGTGAATATAACATAACCGATTTTCATAAACGTGTCGATTCATATATTTATACATACTGCAATAATCCGTATATTAATACGGACGGCTGATAAATAATTCTAGTTCAAATATACCCTATATACTTTTTTTAATACTTTCGTAGTCTTATTTTGTCTAGTTAACGTGCGGACCTAGCAATCCGGGAATTCAGGCTCGATTTCAACAACTGTCGGATTTTTAAAAGTCCAAAAGTGCAGGACTCGATGCCCATTAGATTGAGCAATTTTCTGACAAACAGTTCTCGTGAAAAATGGTCTGTCAAGACGTCTTCACATTGTGGAATGCGTAGATAGATGCATATCCTTTACTTTAGGAGCAAAAACCGTATAAAACAAGTCATATCTCAAACTTAAATACATTTATATAAAAAGGATAAAAATCGAATAATCCAAATATTTAATAATACTAAAAAATAAAAAATCGTAATTTCCATTTTAATCACTCAAATACACAGTGTATTTGCAATTTCTTCTACTCACTGAGTTCATATTTTGTATCCAAAAACAGTCGAAACCAATGTAAAATTTTATTCATAATTTGGGATCGATAAGCATTGGTCATTTGCCTGACCAATTTTGTAGTTTTGACCAAGAAATATGGGAAAAGTTTTTGTACGATTTAGTTATTATTATTTTTTCCAGTGTCAACAGTTTGGTATCGATGCTCATTTCGTGATTGCAACACTAGCGAAAGGCAAAAAGACTTGGAATAACTAGGTGGGTACCCATGCACAATTGCCATTACACGACAAATTTCGACAAGTGAATACAGAATCATAAATCATTTCAATCATTTATTCATAAACAACTAATACATAGAAGCCTCTTTAAGTAGTTTATAAAAAGCTATTTGAAGTTGATTATGTAAGGAGTCTTAATTGTTTGTGAGTTTTTATTCATGATTATTAATAAAGCCTATTTAGTATTTTCAGTCAATAATAGCAATAGTAATCGATCTACTTCAGACTTATTGATCATAAATTTAAGCAATGCCAATTAAATTCTAAATTATTCAAAACTGGTAAACTTGTACATGTGAGATCACTGTTAGCTACCCGGGTTTCGCCTTTCGGGATCTTCAGGCTACATTGTATGTAGGCAGTGAGCGAACATATAACAGTTTTGAATAATTTAGAATTTAAAATCAATTTCCATCAAGCACCATCAGTCATAAATATTAATTATTTCAATGCCAATTAACAAAATAAAATATTCGTAGAGCCAGTACTTATTAATGTCTTAGAAATCAACAATTCAAAATGAAAGGCTTATATTCTCAAAACGGAAATTTTATTTGCCACATATCGATGTCTCAGTCTGCAAACCAGCCAGTTCCATTTGTGTAAAATGTTCAGGAACAACAAAAAACTTTAGGGAATATTTATGTGGTGTATGGGATTGGCTGGGGTTTGCAGGTTTAAGGTTTTTTTTTGTGAATTTTGTGCGTTAGAAAAATTAAAGCTGAATAAAATGGCATCAAAATCGCTGTTCTGTAGATTAAGCCATCGATATATAAACTAATTCACGAAGGCTACATATAAAGATGAAGTCATAAGTCATTTGCAACGTGAAACCATTAGCATCGTCCTGCAGAACAAAAATCAGGGGAAAAAATTTGCCCAATAATTAAAAACAGACTGAGCAATAATAAATGGCAAGATAGAGTTATTAAATTCGTAACAAATTGAAAAAAAAACCACACTGGATAGGAACGAATGGAGGTAGCTGTTGCTGGGAGACAGCATCCACCTCAACTTGTCTGGCTTATGGTGATCATACGATATTTATTTTTTTAAATGAATATGAAGATTCTTCGGTCCTATATATATCTTCCGGTGGTCAAGTGGTAATCAAACGGGCATTATTACCAAATGTTACTAGTTTTAATCCCACACCTGCTGGATTTTTTAAGTTACAGCACTGGATTGGCAATTCGTAGATCAATTAACTAAATCAATCTTTGTGAAAAAATTCTCTCAAGACACTTTACAGATTGTAGAGACTTATATGCTTCACTTTCGAAGCGGACAAAAAATATCTATTTTTGAATGGAAAGCATAAGCCGGCCTTCAAACTATCAATTGTAATAAAAAAAATATTTAGCCCTATGCTTTTTTTTAAAATACAAGTTCACTTACGATATTTGAAACACAAGAAAAAGAAATATTAGAAAACTGCACCGATTGTAATAATATGAAATAATACAAATCAGCGATCATTTCAATGAAACCGTACCATACTGGCCCCGCATTAATGGTATATCTTGGCATTTCGTTTCACAACAGTAATGGGAGAAGGTTTTCCACGATCCCAAAAAAAAAGAATGTATAATGACGACTCGAATCCGTTCTTCAATTAAGGCAATATGATCCGCATTCGGGTTAACAATATTAACTCCAAACAGCGTAGTCACGTACTTGTAAAACTCGTAATACGAAATTCGATTTGAAAATTACTATAATGCATTGTGCATAGAATATTCAAACCGTGTACGTGTATATAATATAAAGTCCTTATCTGATTTTAACAAATTGATGGTTGTCTATAGATAGTTCTATTTTCGAAATTTAAAAACGATTCTTAATTTTAAACGCATTCAATAGATAACTCATATACTTTGAAGTTTTTATACCACAAACAATTCTGATTGTCAGTATGATTTAGCGTTAGTTTTTGACAGTTAAAAATGTCACTGCTATAAATATATATATTACACACTTCTTTCTTAATTTTGATATAACTATTATAATAAAATTATTTTTGTATATTATTCTTAATATGGAATCAAAGTTATTTCATGACAAAATATCAAATATTAGAGAGCTGTTATACTGTGACACAGTCGTATGAAAAAAATTGTTACCACTCGGCCTGAAATCAACAAAGTACTTTGACTCAAATATTTCAATATAATATATTGTCTGTATAAATTTAATATTATTACATAAATAAAAACCGGTTTTGTCGGTAAGGACATTCTCGATTGTTAACAATTTATTAGTACAATCGATTGATGGTCCTTGATGAATATGTTCGAAATAAAGGTTTAAACTTGAATTTTTTAACTCCATATATTGTTGCACTGTGGTTGTTTCTTTGGGTGTCTTCAGAATCTATGAATATAACTGCTGTGGAAGTGCACTGACCAAATATTTCACGGAAATTTGTTAACAATTATTAATCTATTGACAAGAAGGAGCAATTCAAAAATAATCACTTTAGTATAATTTAATCTCAGTGCCTGGCTAATAAGCGCGTGATTCGGTGTCGGAGGTTGCGGATACGCTTGCCTACATAAAGATTTTTAACAATTCAAATATCAAAAACTAGACCATAATCGTTTGAGCGATTGGCTAATAACCAATTCTCATCAAAGCCATCAATCAAGTAGTTCTCACAGTAGATATCCATATGCTGCATTTCAGAAGCGGATATGATATAATATCATACATCATGCACGTATAAAATGCTATGTTATTAATTTAACTGTACAGCAAAAATATTATCGTACTTATTTGGAAATTTTAAATATCGAATTAATTAATTCTTAGTTCCGCCAGACATAAGACATATCATGTAATCAGCGTGAATGGAAAATCAATCAATTTTCGGATTGTTTTCTTTTCGTAATGTTCGTCAGACAAATTTAGGCCGTTAGAATAGCAACAACAATAATAGCAAAGCAAATACGATTTTGATCAGCTTATTAATCATTTATCAAAATAAATATATTGACATATTAATAATTATATAGAATTCAACGATAATAAATAGGCTAGTTTGTAATTGATTATGTTGTAATTTCGCATGATCTAGATTTATTTTTAAGCACGTTACATTTGTCAGAATACTTATTAGCGGCCATTTTTAGTCAGATTCTTTTTTCAAATTATGATTTTTAAAAATATGCATTTTTTTTTGTTCGATAAAAGATTTCAAAACAACAAGATCACGATTTATACTTCAGTGTAGATAGAATTAGTCTATCGAAAATCGGTTACGATTTTTATCAATAATTCATGTCTTCTTTCAAAACATTTTCAAGTAGAAACTACGATCGCGAATCGTGATTCTGATTAAATAATAAAGTAATAATTATTGAAATTTTTCATCAATCATGTAATGTAAATAATTGATTGAAATCTATTTCCTTGATTTCGCTGGACTATTTGATAATACTGCAAAATACATAATAATTTATGACTTCATAAAATGATGAGTTTGCTGTTTAATTCTCGTTAAAAATGATATCTCGTGAGGGTAAGTAGATGAGACCATTAAATAAATTACCGCCTTTGAACGATTATATTGGATAATATTTTTTTATTATTTCTTAACATATACCAATGCTAGAAGCTGATGTTATGTAAAGTATATTACGGTAAAATATATTATTTAACATTTTCATTTGAAGGCAGTAATTTGATTTACGATCTCGTCAGTTTATCTCACGACATCTTATTTTCGTATTACAATTATTAATTAGAATCATCAATAAAATGTTGTGTACTTTACAGTATTACAGAAGACGTCACAGAGAGAAACCCGGGTCGGAAATAATAATCTATACGGAAGTTTACAAATTTTAATTTGTTTTAAGTACAAACAGAATTATAAACATGATATCCGATTTGCGGATTATCCGTCATATAATATGTTGAAAAACAATATAATATTTTTTTTGTTAATAAACGAGAAACCTTACCTACATTGAAGTGAGTTATATATAATAAAAAAGAAAAACGTAAATCGTTTAAATTATAGAAACGAAATAAATAATTTATTTATATTACAGTTAGCAGAAATTTAACAACGGTTCACAATTCGGATAATCCGTATTTTTCAACTATCCGGGTACTTCCTCCACAGCATTAGACCATATAATTGGCAGTGCACTGTAATTATTTTAAATCAGATACAAAACTAGATTTTATTGTGTACACCAATCGACTGATAATCAATAATTATCGCTATAAAATCTATCTCTATAAATATATCCATACGCTCCATTACTAAAGCGATCTTCATATTATGGATATCCATATAGTCCACTCTCAGAACTTACATAATAAAAAAATAATGATTTTACAAATTTTCAATTTTTCTCCAAAATATAAAGAATTGCTTATAGTTTTAATATGCGTAATAATTCTAGGGAAAATAATAGTTATAATAAAATCTTGCATGTTTTATTTTTTTCTAAATTACGTTTTAACGTAGGCACTTATAAGCAAAAATATATGTATATTCTCAGAGATACTTAAACAAAGCTAATTCAATTGTCAACCTTCATGGGAGGGAATATGCTTAAATTACACAGAATTATTACTAAGATGACGGATGCAGATAGTGAAACAGCTTATTATGCTGGTCAAGGTTGAAGCGCATATTTATTTGAACAAATGTTGTTTTTTTTTTCACTCCTTACCTGCCTCAGTGTTATGTAACGTAAAAAACTGCCATCTTCAACTCACAAACGCTTTTAATTACGCTATTCAAAAATCACGAACATCATAACATATCGTTCCATCTTGACATGGTGCACAATAGACGTAACGATTGGGTTTGAATGTATCGCTCGCCTCTAAGTCTTTTCATTTTTTTGCTGGCGTTTCAGTTAAGACATAAATTAGCTCCGATTTAAGCTATTGCATAAAATTTAACTTAATTTCATTGTCTTTGGAACATTATAACATAGACATTTTAACTTTTAAGCCGTCAAATAGACAAATATTTAAAAAAAAACCATTGACAATATCATCATTATCATTTAATATTTATCAAATTATATCTATTATTTAATAAAAAATTACCTATTTCCCCGTAATTAAATCGATTCATATGACAGACGTCAGTCGATACGATATTAAAAAAAACTTATCTATTCTTCTCTAACACCCTCTAATTGCGTTATTCTGTTTTATACTAAATGAATTAAACTATCAATAACAACCTGACAAAATGCTAGCTGGCATATTCGTAATTATAATAAATCCTAGATTAATATATTTCTAGATTAAGGTTGTATCCCTCTTTTGTCAGTCTTTCATCCTTTTCACGATTGGATAATATTGTTAAATGATTATGTACATCGATATATACTTCACTCTATTAGAGTTCTGGTCAATTATAGTTTAAATATTTGGCGACAATGTCATAAAGAGTATTTTTATAACGAAACTTATACGATTAAACTCTCGATACAAATTTAATTATGTCATTTATTCATGCTGCTCCAGTATGCTTATCGATGGATATTAAATAGTATCTGAAATGTATGCTCTTTTATTGGTGCAGTCAAATTGTATATCATCATGAATATATCGACAGAAAACATGTAAACATAAAAAGGGTTTTAAGACAACCGCATTTAAAGCTTTAATTTCATGTATTCTGCTAGAATATAATATTACCAAATATACTTTTCAATCCATATAATTCACCGCAATTTATCAAGCCAGTATGCCTTTGATATGAAGTGCATGATTTCGATATCTACAGTAATAACCTATCAAAATTCTAAGTCCAGAACGCAAACAAGATATATGTGTATGTAATACGTTTAGAAAAGTTCATCTGTTAATTAACACATTTACATATCTGTACCGAAGATCGCGGACTCAAATTCCGCAGCTGCACAAATTTATTTTTTATTTCAAATGTACCAAATCGAATGTCCAATAGGTTGAGCGAAAAAAATCGAGAGGGCGTAAAATCTTAAGTTTTCACACTGTAGAAATCTATAAGCGCAATATTCGGCGCAGACATAATTAATACTCATTTATAGGACAAGATGCTCACTAAATTGAAAATAATATTGGATTTAAGTTTAAATGACTTTACGCATCCAAAACTCATGGAACAAATAAAACCGTAAGACACTGAGGCCTTATTAATTCATAGAATTGAATGATGACCTAAATATAAATATAATTTTCATCGGCGTTAATAATATATTTACATTATCATGCATAAAGTAATATAAATGATCATGTATAAACCACCTGTAACTGTGTTTTTCACTGAGAGTTTGGCCGGAAACGGAAGTACGGCTGGGTGACGCCGACAATCGAAAAATATTCACTTCGTTTTATACAACCTTACATAGATTGTATGTGCGCATAGTTGTGTGTTTAGAGACACAACGTGAGATTAAAACATTTACAGCAAACAGAACAACGATAACGTGCATTTAAGTGAATCCTATACGGATTTCTAAATCAACAGTAGACTCTCGATTTAGCGATAATTTTCTAAAAAATATTTCAAAATTGTTTATATCAATAATGATATACAAAATTACAAAACGAGCGGATTATTCTTATCAGCTGTTGCTACAATTGTACACTTTTTACGAACCCGCAATGAGTCATTTCTAAAATCGGTCCCTGGACATAATGTTATGAAAATTATAATTTGATAACGAGAATTCATCAAACCATCAATAATAAATCAGATTTACTTTCATTCCATTAAGAAATAGTATGATATTAAATTAATTATTACCAACAATTGTGCATTGAAAATTACACAAAAGTGTGATGCAAATTAAAAAATATATTTTTTTTTTGTCATAAAGTTATTGCATTTATTGAATTGAACTCTGTTGTATAATATACTAAGCTACAGCGATAGTTAAAAATATTTTCCCATATTTATAATATAGGAATGAAAGTCCATGGTTGATATTTTGTCTCGAGTCTTTTGAACAGGATTGTATATTTTTTTTCGTTTTCTATTACTCATCCTTTATACAATATTTCATTAAAAAGTACTGTACATCACCCTATTTCGTCAAAATATGCTTAATATATCGTCGTATTACTGGCAAAAGTCGTTAAAGTAAAAAAGTGAGTTTTGAAATAATCAAGATTTTATGTTCGAATCTATCTGTTAAATACATTTCACGACAATTTCTTTAAGTATAATGATTATACATTAAGAAATTGTCGTAAAATGTATTTAACAGAGAGGCTCAAACATTAAAACTTGATTCTTTTAAAACTCACTTTTTTACTTTAACGTCTTTTGCCAGTAATACGACGATATCATGTTTAAATTACTTTATTAATTAGGGGCGTATTTAATCTCAGTATTCAAGATTGTACAGGTAAAATATAATAACGTCATTGAACTAACAATATGTCATTATCTTAAAGATAATATAAATGTGTCTGAAATGAGGATATTAGTAGTTAGTAAAATATTTTCAAAAATAGATCAAGAATGCGTTGTGGCAAAAATACCAAAACTCGTATTTGTATTGTTCATTGTTTCCATACATCGATAGTCTCCAAGGAAAATTGAATATGTTTTCCCTCCGTTATTTTTAAATAATATATTATTATAACTCTATACAATTAACCACGAAAAAAACTCCCATCGCTAATTTTATTATTCTTCCATTGTATTGGTTCTTTATACGATTTCGTAAAGCAGGTCAAGAAAAAGATTAAATGGTTTAAAAGTAAACGCTTAAATAAATTTTGTTTAAATATCGCGCATTCAAAAAAGGTCAAGTTCATAAATATTTTGAGATAGGTATTTAAAATTTATTAGCCACATACAAAAGCTTGGGAAATAGAACAACTTAAAACTGTACAGTTCAATAGAATTATAGGCAGATTAACACTACTATTATATTTTTAATTAACTATAAAATAACTATTCAGTATCAAACAAATCATCCATGATTATAATATCGTTCAAAATTTAGTTAAGGAGCTTTGTGCTGACGAAACATTAGAAGAAGTGCATGAAATTTAGAAAATGATTTCTTAGTCATCGCACTAGAATATATTAATTATAATGTGTTCACTGCATGCTTATTTTAATACTATAGATATCAGTAGCCGGGTTTTAAACTCGTTCAAGATATTAAGTATTTGCATTCTGAATATCCAAATGCAAAATATTCTGAATTATTTTTCTCATACATTGATATAAGAGATACACATGACACGTGTTTCGTCTACATAATGATATAATTTTTAATATTTAATGATTGGTAAAATATCTGTTGTATGTAAACACTTGAAAATACGCACACACTGTCGAATTTACGTTGTGTTATTAAACGAAATTTTACACAAGCTTATTATGATATCAAATCTCATAAACCAGCATATCTTTGATATTAAAAGAAGATTTGTTTTTCAATAAATTTATTTAGAGGATATTCAATCATTTTGACAATAACAATTATTACTCAAATTAGACTTAAAATGCATTTCCATTTCCACAATAATTTTCTGTTCTTAACTAACATCTTTTAACGTATATTTTTTATATTCAGTTTCTTCAATAACTGCAATGTCACTAAAACTATTATAGAAACATTTCCCAGTATGATGATATAACAAGATATTATTTCATACGAACATGTTTGTTAATGGATTTGCAAATATTTACATGTAAGCTTACAATATTATTATATGATAATCTCTCCATGATCAGCCATAGACACAATACCAAACATTAAAATAAAAAAAACTGAGGCCGGTGTACGTTGAAGCATTTATTTAAGTGCGTTCAGAATACAAATGTTGATAAATGGATTTGGCAGTAAGAGCATAGCATCGTTTTGGTGTAACACAAAGATTATATAAAAAAACATTACGGCTCAAAATGATGCCAATTGTATTTTCTATTTTTAACATCACCATTATTTAAATGTGTCTACAGAAATATATAATATTGTTCCGCGTATATTATAATTGCATAAGATATAAATACAATATTATGATAAGCTTACATATATGATTTCAGTATGTGTATTACTTTCTGCCACAGTTATGATACGATATGAGAGCCATATTTCAAGTATGAAAATAAAAAGCAAAAACTTAAAAAATTAAAAAATATATAAAAAAAACCTACAAATATAAAAATCAGAACCCAGTTGTTTCATATCGACCGTGGAAAGGAAAATTACTCAATCCTCAATTTTTCGAAATTAATTTTATTCGATAATCAGAATGTATACACGTACCATCAAAAGGAAAATGCCTAATATGTGTATATATTTAACTTTTAAGTATGAAAAAGGGATCCTCTGTAAAATTTGTGACCAGTAAAAGCGGCTTCCACCTAATCAATTGTATTGGTTTATCATAAATCACTTATATATTACTATCATAAATTACTATAAAACGCCAGTTTTAGTCTTCGTGCATTTCAAGGCTTTGCCAATGTAATGTTTTGACTTTGGCCCAAAATCATTAAATATATGTTTTTGTGATTTGTTGGTTAAGTCCTTTGTTCTTTCCACAGTCGATATAATAATATGAAGTCTAGCGGTCTAGTCTATCATACCTATCAAACATATACATTAGTTATATTTTTTCAAATATAAAGAGAAAAATAATTCAACCAGTAAAAACGGTGATTGATCCTACAAGACTAAATTGAACCACTATTCGGGAGTGGTAATTAGTAGAGATCTGCAAAAAATTGCATACGATTCAATGAAGATCACGTATGCATGCGGAGTTCTTAATACGTTGTCGAAATAAAGACAACATAAAAGGCATAATTACTTGTTACAGTAATCAGTGAAAATTTGGGAATACTGGAAGTACAAAACTGAAGATCCATTACCCAAGATCGTCACCAGTGGAAGAATATTTAGGTAATGACAAAACCTGCTAATATTTGAAATAAAGTGAAGAAAGAAAGAAACAGTTTAATAGCATAATATTTTGTAACACATGTTATACAATCTGTACAAATTATACGCGATGGTAACAATTTTTTTTTTCAATTATATCATTTCATTTATTTTAATTGAAAAAACGATAATCTTATTAATTATAAAAGAAAAAAGAAATTTCTGCAGAATTACAATGATATTTCTGTACCGCATTAAAGATAATAATATGCTTAGGTGTTTATTACTCTTTATGCAAACTGAGTAACGGCAGTCGCGCCGACCACAACTTTCATTTTAATTTCCTTGAGTAAATTCTATACAAATATGTTGACAACGTGAGAAAAGATTCCATTCAATTGATGATTTTTCTGCAATGACTTTCTCCGTGTTATTTTCAATGCAAAATGTTCAACTATTAAGATAAATATTTACAAATACAGAGAAATTATTTGTCATCACCTTCACTGGGCTTTCTATATCCGAAGGTTTCCTACGTTAAAAAGTTTCCAATGATAACTACCAATTATATGCTTTACGTATAATGTCTTCACTTTTTGGTAAAACACCACAACTAATTTATCGCTTACCTACCATTTTTTATGTAATGAAAAATTAAAATTACAATATCTATAAAACATAGACATAGCGAAGAGACATTTCAATCATCAATTTCGTAATGTGAAATTCATTTTAAATTAAATAACCGTACTCAATTCTCGCACTAAGTGGGTAAACAACGTTGATATTTTGGTGATGATCTTTTTAAACATTTCTGAGTCAAAACATGGACGGAATTTTTTTATATTCACACAAATGCAAACGCCAATAAGTGACGAAAACATTGAATATAACATTACTGTCGGAAATTGAATTGGCAATACCATAACATACTCTCTCTTTGTACGTACAGTGATTTAATACTCACTTGTTTAGCACTGTTTTCTTAATATTACAATGGTAATAAAAAGATTAAGTCTGGACGTAAAAAGACTACTTATCGTTTGTTATAATAACCTTTGTTCCCAATAATATACCTTTAAGCTTTGTCAAGTTTCTCTTAATCTTAATGAATTGCTCACGTCATGAAACATAAAGTAAAACAACAATCGGAGGCATTATTGTTTCATTTTTATGTTGTTGATTCTGTCAGTTCTATAAATGTAAGAAGTTATTGGTCTACTACACGTAGATGAGACAACTTCAAATAAACTGCTCGACACTTATTTAAATAAAACCTTGCCACGTAAATTTCATTTCTTTCATTATTGAAGTTACTTCTATAAAAATACATTCCAGTTTTGCGAATATTCATTAATCAATTATTAATTAAATATTATTAAAATACGTCATATACCTACTATCGTTTTTACTTTCATCAAATAGTCAACTTAGAATAAACTTTGGCTGCTAAGATGTTTTCCAAAATGTCCCAGCGAGAAAATGTTCTGTTTATTATCAGTTTTAATAAAAATATATGTTATTTTTTATAAAATTTACAACGAAGACAAAGAATCGTGTATCCTTACGACCTGAGAAGTTAAGACTACTAAAACTATGACTTGCAGAGGTCAATGATGCATTTTTAAGAAATAAAATTCTCCCTATAGGCCAGTTGCCGGGGATCAAAAAAATACGAAAACGAATATTAATTCAAGGTAAAGGTTTTATCTTTTTAATCGGTTCAAGTATGGCCCAGTATGATTATCCCAAGTGTTCCCCCTCCGCCGAGGGTATAACTTTAAAGTGAGCTGGTACTTATACTTCTGCATTAAAATACATCAGGTTGGTACTCATTTTATGCATAATTTTATTTTCTATAACTTTTTGATAAACAACTTTTTGATTTGATGCGTCGTTTTTGAATTATTTTGTAAAAACTGAAAAAAACCCTATTTTAGGCAACTTTTATCTACCTAGCTAATTAAGCTCACCTCGGTGGAGAAAACTTAGGATAATCATACTGGGCCATACTTAAACCGATTAAAAAAATAAAACCTTTACCCTGAATTAATTTTCGTTCCAACCCCCCAGCAACTGGCTTACTAGTCGTATCCACCCAGAATAGACCGTTGCAACGTCATGTATTATGCTGATATCTTCAATTCTATTTTAAATGATTTACTCGTAAATATACCAATAAAAATCAGGTCGAATTTAGATTTATCTCACCACTATCAAATATGTATTACAAAATCATTTTGCCAAACCTCAGTAAACAGCACAATTTACACCGAGTGAACATAAAAATTCATTTATATATTTAACGTCTTGTCTACGTTTATTAGACCAATATGTTGAATGCAAAAGAGAAAGTTGGCTTGGCCCGTTTATAGTTTGTATGTAGGACCGGCCGCCTTCGCGAGACGCGTGCGTGCCGATACGACCAATCGCAGAACGGGAAGCCATTCGCTTCGTTGCAATACTGTTTGTTATTATCATAAAGTGCAGACAAATGCCCGATCACGAAATGAAATCGCATACTATTGAGAGAATCCTGTCAATAATAATCGAACTCATCGCGTAAGCTCACACGTAACTGTCAACAACTACATCTTTTCCAAATTCAAAACGCAACACTCATTCGCTTGCAATAAATTACTCAACATGACATTTCTCTTTATTTACAATATATTTGATGTCTGTCATTTTATTTCATGTTATAACATTTTCACCTAATTTATTTTGTATTATACAATTCACAGACAATTTCGTCGCAGAAGTTATATGTGGTACACAGCGTCTTATAATATAATATTTTAATAATCAATATTTTTGACTGATAGTGCTTGATGGGAATTGATTTTAAATTCTAAATTATTTAAAACTGGTATTTTATATGTTCGCTCACTGCCCACACATGATGTAGCCTGAAGATGCCGAAAGGCAAAACCCGGGTCGCTAACAGTGATCTCACA
>JAGVSQ010000025.1:0-44622 GCA_022683975.1 Rhyacophila evoluta
ACTTTAGGTTGATTAATCAATGCGTTCCAATTTCATACATATGTGTCACATTTTTTAAAAAACATACCCCGTAAGCTATGTGTTACTATCAATTAAATATGAAATAACCTATACAGCGTAATAATACATGTTCTATGAAAAAAATGTAAGCTGCAAAAATTATTTGGTATGTAAAAAGATAAATAATAAAATAAAATCAATTTTGTACATTAAGAATAAACACTCTAGACTAGAACACAAAATCCCAATCTTTTTTGACTAACCGCCCCCTTTAAAAAAAAAAGTAATGAAAATTACTTGTCACGCCCCTTTTAATTTTTTTAGCTCAAGTAACTCAATTATTATCTTTTATAAAGAGCCAACACCTCCAAAGTGTCTGAATGTTTTCCAAATGCAAAATAGTTCTCATTTTTTTTAGCTCGGGTAATGTATAATTATGAAATCTTACATAATAAACCACCTAAACCTCTTAAATTCTGCTGAAATGATTTTGAACCTACCATCTGTCCCCTAGAAGACCTGAGCATTCACTTTGGGAACCTATGATCTAGACCAGGGGTCGTCAACCTTTTTATGCCTAGCGCTCACTTTTGCCTATTTTTCATGGTAAAATTTCCCTACCGCCCACCAACCTTGCTATATTTCAATTCAGTATATGGGTGGAAAAAATCCTAGAAGGAATGTAGGAGATTTGAAAATCGCCCACCGCGGAAGCCGGTATCGCCCCCTAGTGGGCGGTACGGACCAGGTTGATGACCCGTGATTTAGACTAAATAATTAAAGCCATTTAAACAATATTTTGTGTGCAAATTATTAGACAGTAAATTAAAAAATATACCTATGTTAAGTATGATGATCTTCATATCGACCAGTGTTTCTCAAACTTTTTTGTCCTTGATACCCTTTTGCAAAGGACCCCCAAAGAGTGGGTATATGTGGAAAAACATCCCAGAGTGGGGGGCTTAATTTGAACTGATCCATTGTCAACTTTTATGCGACCCCCATTCATGTTTCGTGCCCCCTCCCCTGGGAGTCACGACCTCCCATTTTGAAAATCATTGATATATACCATATGATAAAACACTTATTTTTAAATGTAATATAATTATTCAAATATTGTAATATAGTTGTTAAAATAATTATCATATTGACATAAAAAAACAATATGCAAATTTCAACTTTTACTTTTATATCACAGCCATATAAAAGTCATTATAATTTAATTAAGAATATAACCATTCTTATTCATAATCTAATACTTCAGGAAATTTTTTTTTATAAATAATTGGCTTTTAATCATTAATTAATAAAGAATTTTTTTTTAGTTGGTGGGTGTCTAGGTTGTTTTTAATTCGTTATTATTTCTACCTGTAAATTATACCGTTGGCTGAGTAATTTGTCGTATTTAAAGATAATTCATTAATGTAATAGGTTTGAGTTATATTTTAATTTTTTATGTTTATACCTGTAAAAAACGCAATTATGTACTACAATTTAAAAAAAACACTACTGTCAAATCCATAAATTTTATTGGCAATATTGTGTATTTCTAAATTATGTAAAAAACAAAATCAGTGCGTACCTAAAATAAAAAATAAAATGCATAAATGTAGTCTAACTATGCATCACATGATTAAGTATAAAACATTCATAAGTAAAAGTTTTAGCTGGCTGTGTTAGAATATTGCTCATGTGCTTGGGTGGAATGAAAACAGTGTAAATCCGTATCTTTTTTTAATGTCATTTCATTCAATTTTATGTCAAAAATGTTTTGAAACCCGGTGAAAAATGGGTTGGTTACATTATAATTGTGTTTTAATATCACAACATAACTAGAAAATCATAAATATCCATCAAAATGCTGAGTGCCATGATGGACTATCACATAATTATACAAAAATATCATATTTTTTATTATGGCGTGTAATTAGAGTTTTGTTGATTTTCAGCAGAAGAATCCTCAGAGACCTTGGATTATTCCCAAAAGGATTTAAAAAAAATAAACAAAGCTACCGAGCATGAAGCCCGAACCATAGTAACATTAATTTTGGACGAAAATGATCTTCAAAGACTAGACTGTGTAGATTCGTATACACGGCTTGAAAATGTATGTTTAATTTTTCATTAATTTGTTTATATGCATTAAAACTTTCGTAAGGGATAAGTAGATTTACGTTTGGATATTTCAGTTATCTGTATGCAAAAACAGTCTATTGCGGATGCATGGTGTCGGCCGATTGACAAGCATTCGAACTTTGAATCTCAGTAACAATGCGATATTGACTATTGAAGGCCTCAAAGAACTTGTTTATCTAAGAAAATTACAGTTGTCATGTAAGTGTAATCCATTTTTACTAAACAGTTTTAATTTACTAATTTAATAACTATTCTTGGCAGATTAAATAAAATCAAACATATTAATATGGCGACGTTGTATTAGCTTGTTCCATATGAAACCTATTTCAAAGGTAAAAATTAAAACGCTTTATTTTACACACTGTAAAATTTATTTAATTGAGATATTCACCTTTACAATCTTTGATCGGTTATCTTTTACAATGATGTCCATAATTAAGTTAGTCCCAGAGTTTTCGCAAATGTGCACTCACTTAAATTTCATACGTCACGCTCACGCCTTGTAGGAAACCTCTCAAAAGTACTTTTGACAGCGGCAGGTGTTGTGCATTTTTGCACCTGCTACGATGGTATCAAACACATGTTTATACCTAACTTTGACGTTTAAAATGGCTGCATGTGCACTGGGAGACCATGCGCCGCAGATCGCGTCGTCATCGAAAATGACGGCCGTGCACTCAGATGTAAACACTTCACTAACTGAAATACCATAAAGTTTGCATACAATTTAGTAAATTGTCAAAGTATTGATGTGCGGCCACCCATTTGTCTTGTTCTTTAATCGTTCCAACCCCTAAATCAATTGCAAGTTTTCAAACACTTGCTCTTGGACTGGATTCCACTTTCACCTTTAATTTATTTTTGTCTTCGGTTTTCATCGAGGCTCATTGGAGAGAGCAAAATTCCCCGAATGGAATTTTTGAACCAAAATTGAATGTTTCTTTTGTTAACGGATACTTCTTCAAATGCAGTGTTAATGTTTTGTATACCTACAGCAGCGTTACAACTCATGGAAAAAAACTACCCGTAAATCAAATCTGGTTTGGGGGTGAAAAGAAGAAGAAAACGAAATAAACCCACGCAAATATTTTGAGAAATGCGAGTCGAATATATTTTTTCTAATTTAAATAAAAAGATTTGATCGTGAATTAAAAAGAACCTCTCAAAACCACAGCTGAAATTTGACTGAGAAAAAATCGGACGCTTCATATGGAACGACCTAATATATTGCTTAATGTGTCGATAAAAACAAAAGTAATTGTTATTGTTTACTGTCATATGGAAATTGTGGTAAAGGTGTATCTTAAACGAAACGGTGATTCGAAAATTTTTCGCAAATACATGGTTAAGTTGGCAACACTGCTTACACATACTCTTGCATAGTTTGACATTTCATTGTCAATTGTCAATGCAGCACTTCGTCTCTGCAAAAGTACACTGAAGCCAGTTTTTAAAATAAATATTGCCTTACTAAAATATGGAAAGTTCTTTCATATTGTTGACACTGCACATGCCCAATATATATGTTATATATTTGTTAATAATACTTTCATTAAATTGAATATATAATATACATTTATTTGAAACAGTTTATTAAATAGCTAATACGGTAAACGGCAATAATACTAACATAAGGCGCGACAAAATCAACTTCGGTGTTGATTATTAAAATTTATATTTTTATATATAAATTTTT
The DNA here is from genome assembly GCA_022683975.1 of Rhyacophila evoluta. Classification (NCBI taxonomy): domain Eukaryota; kingdom Metazoa; phylum Arthropoda; class Insecta; order Trichoptera; family Rhyacophilidae; genus Rhyacophila; species Rhyacophila evoluta. The sequence continues at coordinate 3,833 of JAGVSQ010000025.1, forward strand.
AACAAGGTTTTAGTTTTTTCTCACTATAAATTTATATAGCAATAAGTTGGTTAGATTTTTTTTTAATTCAAAAGTAATTTCAATTCATATTATCAAATAATTAAGAAAATACCAAAAGTGAACATAATACTGACATAGGGCCAAAAAGTTGTGTCTAACACTGACACATTTGGCGCCTAATGCTGACTATAGCGACTTCTACTCACTCGTGTTATAAATTTTATGTTAGGATATTTTATTTAATAAAACGTCTATAATTATATTCAAAAAAATATTAGTGATAAGTACATAAATTTATAATGAATATAAAAATTGAAAACATTAAATTGTTGAAAAAACTAATCACATTGGTAGTAATAATGATTGCAAAAAACTTATGTCAAGCTTAGGACATTAAAATAATATATTAATTTTTCAATTGAACTAACAAAGTATTGGAAGTTCTTTATTGTATGTATTTAAAGACGTACTTTATTGTATGTAACAAAATAAAAAAAAATATTGACCTTATACTGACACATACATCAATAAAGGGAACAAGCCAGTTAAGGCCTTGTACCTAATACTAACAAAATGTATTTTGTAAAAATAATGTATTATTATAATGGCTGTTATTTGTGTTTGGATATCGGTAAAACAGTTAAAATTCTTAAAACCTAAATATGTGATGTATGTGAGTATTATAGCCGTTTACCTTACTCTACATGCGATTAAAATAAAACTTATTCATCATCACTGCGCTCTTAATAAAGTTTATTGATGAATGATAAGGGAAGTGTTGTGGATACCTTTTAGTTTTATTTTTTCTAGATTGGTGAAAGATTTATCGATAAATTTTATATTTTTAGTCGATTTTAGTTAATCTTTTTTTTTAGTGTGTAACAAGAATATTGTAAAATAGCAAAATATCCCAAATAATTTTGTTAAATATATTTATGATTGTCAAATGTCTTGTAATTGTTTATATTTTATTTATTTTGTCAAATTTCAATGTTTTGGGTGTCACTAATATTAGATTACGTTGATCAAGCTCTTGAAAATTTGCCACACAAGTACAAATAATCATTATTCAAATTAGCTTATTGTGGATTTTTATTGGATATGAGCTTACAACACAATAAAAAATCTTATACAAAGTGAAAAACTACATGCACTGAGCTTGTGTGCTCATGTGACGCACTAATTTTTTAGTTTTAAAAATCAATAATCTGAATGTGTATTCCTTCAGAAATTCAGTTTCTCTTCAATAGTACTATTAAAATCAAAAGGGCCACTTGGTGAACTACAATAATTACCTCAAAATCCCATGTATCCTTGCTATGCCCTTAATCATGGTTTCAGCTTGACCCCTGCCTAATTTTTGTTTTGACTAACATATTGTACCTAACCCCGATTTGCAGGCAATAACATAAAATCAATAGAGCATCTCAACAATAACACTCACCTGGAACATTTGGATTTATCTGACAATCAGATAACTCACATATCTGATATCTCCTATTTAAAACATCTAAAGGTAAATAATAATTTACATCTATTTACAAATTGGGCATTAAATGTTTCTATATTCCATAGAATTATTCTCTTGTTCAAATAATTTTTATTAGTACATATATTATTAAAATTTTACATCATTTTAACTGAATACGTGAATGTATTTGAAATATAGTATTTGTAGTAAATACACATAAAAATACCATAATTCTTTTTATAGAAGCTTAATTTTAATTCAGCTCAACCAAAAAATATATTTTTGTAATTATACAAAAGTATTATATGACACTTTTTTTTTGTGCATAAAATTACTGTCATTTAAAGTGTTATATATGTTCTGTAACTCCATAGATATTCTTGATTTACCCCCAACACTTTGCTGCATAATAAATGCATCTTTGCTAAACTCAACTGTATGAACTGCGATTTCAGTAAATAAACAAAAGAAAAAAACAGTAAATATGAAATTTAACAGAAGAAGTACATATATTTGAGCTGTAGGAAATGAATATATTCAAAGTATTTTTTTAACAATTTAATCAATGATTTTTACAGCATTTACACTTGGATAAAAATCGAATTGGAAATCTGAGGCAATGTGAGCGCTATCTTCCATCTTCTCTAGTAACTCTTGGCTTGGCGGGAAATTTTCTGACCGATCTAAATACTGTCTGCCATCTGGCTCACCTTGGTCAATTAGAAAACTTCAATATTGATGGCAATCCTTGTGTTATTGCCAACGGACAAGAAAAGATGTATCCTTTGCAACTTTTGACCCTCGCATTGCAACTGTAGATTGACGAGATGATTATTAAAAAATAAATTGACAGATGAATTACCGTTTTTGCTTCAAGATATAGCATTTCAAATTTTATGATAGTTGCAATGCAAAGAACTGGGGGCGGTCTCTAAAAAATTATTTCAATTTGTGTTTTTGTTAATATTTTGGCAAGTAATAAATAAATTAATAATTAGTAGTTGGTACTTTTATTCAAGTTTTTAGCTTAATAAAATTAACCTTTTAATATTCCTAGCAAATGTGAAAGAGAAATTTTAAATTTTACTGTGAAGATGAATGCCTACTTCAGTGCTATTTCAAGTTAATGCAATCTGCCATCGAATATGTGATTTTATAAGATCTATTATTCAATTACAACATAATTTATTACGAATGTGTTGAAATATTTCCTTGACTATTGTATTCAGTGATTTCGATTATCGCCCTTTTGTCATCAATTGGGTCATGAATGTAAAAGTTGTCGATGGATTTGAGGTCAATGCAATTGAAAGGTTGGTTTAAGATATTCTAAATGATGTACTGGAGAACTAATTAACCGCAGGAAAACTGAAAATGAATACTGTTAATGTTGTTTTTTCAGCTTAAAAGCAGAATGGTTATATAGTCAGGGTCGGGGTCGACAGTTTCGTGAGGGTGAGCATTCGCAGCTTACACAATACTTGGAGACAACCTGTCCACTCGGGGAAGTAGCTCTTGAAACTGAAGAACAACGGAAACTACGTTTGATTTTGAGCAAGGTAGATTAACAAAATACAGCACTTTGCCAATTCTGTTATTTCGAAAACTCACTCTTAAATTGATATTCAATCATGTATTTGGAAACTTTTGAGTAATCACTATACTGAACAAAATGCTAGTAATGAAGCAGAACTATTGGAGGAAAATAGGTGGGGGATAAATAGTCAGATTAGTTGGGTTGGAGGTCACTGGAGGTCATAGGTTCAAACCATATAAAAATTAAAAAAGCAGCACATAGATGCCCATTGTGTTGAACGATTGATTGACAATTTATCCCATATGGTTTTTATCACTATGACTTCGCATTGTGGAGATCCACATGCCTCATATTTGGAATAGTGAACACGGTTAAAAAACGAATGGTGCAGAAAATGCATATGTTAGTCCACATTTAGTTTAGCCAATTGTACCTCATTTGTAATGTAGATATGCTGGTGTATTTTGTTTATTGTTTGTTTCTACAACATGTATATATATTTTAAGGTGAATTGGAATTCGGTCAATAGTTGCTAGGTGAATAATATTTAATTATAGAATTTATGAATTGAATATGAGTGCTAGCCTCTCTTAATCAAATATAATAAGGGTATACAGTTATTTATATTATAATGAGTGATTCTTATTATAATGCAATGTTATTGAGAAGAGAAGAGAAGAAGATGTATGACTTTTATGGCTACACTTTAATAATAATGATTTTTGCAGGCACAGCATCATCAGCAGCAACTGAGGGAACAAGGTCCCAGTCCCCCAAGAGCAAAACATTCACCTAGAATGCACGGTAAGGACGCATCCATTTATCTATTTTATGAAATATAATTAATTATCAATTGATAAAATGTAGTAAATGCCAATTTATGTTTCTATAGAAGTTTTTATAGTGGGTACGAAAAGATTGGCATAATTTTTTTGCTATGGTATAAAAATTTGTTATTTCTTACTAAGGCTTCATTAAAATTTGCAATATGATATGTTTGATTTAATCAAGCTATAGATCAACAGAAAGGCTGTTTCATGAAAGATTTTTTTTCTGTCTCAGATGGAGACCCTGGAAATGAAAATATGCTTGCAATAAAATATAATTATTATTGTTTCTGTTGTTTCGAGATCACTTAATCTCTGAGTGTGTTTTGTAATTTAGTTTGCTGTCTTAATTTATTGTGATGATTATTATGTGTATTAAATAATGAGCTTTAATGTACATATTGTGTGTGTACCATATATTTATATATTTTTTAGCGCGTATTGCGGGCAGAGTAGTGAGCAAATCACCAGATCGGAGCATGTCTAGTAGTTACCATTCAGCCCTTCCGGCCAAGCACCAGGCTCTCCTTGGCCTTCAATCTAATCAGATGTCTGCCAGCTTCTCTGGGGAGATCCCCACCCACCTCACACCGACAAAGACGAACCATAACAAAAGCATCGCTGAATATAACTCTGTCATGAGTCAGAGCTTTGATTCTTCTTCCACTGCGTTGATTTTTGAGTCTGAAAAAAATCAAACTGATAATAGAGATGCCACTGAAAAAAGTGTGAGCAAAATTGATGATTCTTTGAAAGTTAAAAAAGAACTTACGGAGAATTCTGAAGAAACTAAAGTTAAAGAAATTTGCAAGACTAATGACCGTAAGTTTTATCGTCATATTATATTATTTTTATTATAACTGTGTATGCATTAAGGTTATTGTATGTAGTAACTATGATATTATATTATTTATAATTATAATTTTTTTTTTAACACTATTATAGTTCACCAAGATTCCAACAAAGCATTGAATCAGCCATTGGAAGCTGCATCAAAAATGGTTCCCGTTCTTGACTCATTGATGAGCCCCGACTATCAAGGTCCGCTATTTGCTTCTCAAACAGGAATAATCGGCAATTCCAACCCTCATAGCTTAATGGCAAATAGACGCATCATTGCCAGTACTCAGGCTTATAACGTCACCAGTCCTCTATCAATCTCGCAACCTAACAATGCTGCATCCACTCACATACCTTCTAGTGTTGCTAATGTGAACCATTCCAATTCAAACAGTCATGGTTTGAATACGCAGGCGAAAAGTGGGAAAGTCAACTCCAATAAAACAGGATCTGGGATGCATATTGCGAAACCAACTGGGCCAAACGTCAAAAATAATAAAGGTAATTCCAGTGATGAGGTGTAAAAAGATGGAATATATTAAAATTAACTATTTATATTCAGATGTGCACCATACATTATATCTAATACAGAAAAGGAAAGGATTTTTTGATTCTTTTATTACTGTACTATGTTTAATCATATTTGATTTATAGGTAGTGAGTTTTTTCAGGATTTAACATATGTTTTGAGATATTGATTAACTTTAGTAAAATGCCAATTCACAAAGCTTCTACTTTCATTATACTTATTGCTTTTAACATATTTATAGGATCCCCGCAACTCTCACGGAGCGCAATGTCAAGCCCAAAATTACGTCACTGTACAGAACAAAGAAAAGGTAATAACTCAAAATAAGTGATATCTCCAATTATACAATCTATTTAATATAAAATTATGATCCAATATCAATAATGATAATTGAATGTTACAGGAAGTTTTTCATCAAGACTGCCCCAACAAAATAATGAAGACTCACAATCTGCTAAGAATTTATACAATCAATCACTGCAGAGTTCTCCTGGCAATACTGCCAACTTAAATAAGAAAAAGAAACAAAATGGAATCAATAAAGTTATCACAGGTCTTTCGAGTCAGGCAGAAATACAAGTTAGTATTTAAATTATTACTAGATTAATATTGTGCTACAATCCATGTATGTTTACAAATAATATACCAATCATCCAATTCTAGCATAGATCTGAAAAAAACAGGAATTGTCATGAAACAGACCATGAATCAAATATCACTGGATTTTATAAATTACATATTAGGGCTAAAGATGTTGGTTTTTTAGGTTACCCCACCTGATACACATGGAGCCAACAGCTCAGACGAAGACAGCGAAATGTGTGTTGAAAAATTACAATCAATTAAAAATGCAGCTAATCAAAGGTGATAGATATTTGAATTCCTATTAAAATAATATATAAAAATCAAATTTCACAGTTGTGTTGTCATACATTTTTTCTATAAGCATATTGAAGTTGTCTCAACTACAGCAAATTACAGTTATGGCCTGATTTTGTGATTGATTATCTTTAAAATGTGATTAGTATGGGTCTTCTATGTATCAGTGTGGGCTAAAATGAGATGGTTTTTACGATAATTTTCCCCTACTAAGTAAAAAAAAGTGTTGCATTTGATTCCTTGTGTAGATACTGTGTTTTTTCTTAGTAGAGCAGCATACTAAAGGTGGCATTAATAAAAATAAAAAGAACCTCTCCAGATGCTACATAATGCTAATGATGGCACTTTCAGAAAAAAATAAACCGTATCGAAAAATAAAATTGAATGATATTAATTTTTATTTATATGTAAGTATTAAATTATTGCTAAATTTTTAGGCGACAGAAGCAGTCTATATCAGACAGCGGATCATCGGAGAGTGTGGTGACAAATGCAAACAAGACAGTAGGGAAAGCAAAGCGAGACTTGCTGTCGGCGTACTGTGCTGCTGTTACTATCCAGAAATTATGGCGAGGATATAGAACAAGAAATCTCAACCAAAAAACTGGGAAAATTATGCACTCCATACAGACTATGAGAGCCAGACAGTATATCGAGTTAGTCACATGTGTCATCTATCGTATATTCTTTAGTAATGAATTTGTTATGTAATTATTGTATGAGAGAAATGTGAATATTTTTGTTCTGTATTTTTTTGATTTCATTGTGTGCACATTTTTTTGAATTTTCTGATTATTTTTTTAGGAAGTTGTCTTGCGATATGGAAGCAACTAAAGCTGCCTTAGATAGTGAAAGAAAAATTCAGCAGTTACAAATGCAGGCCATAAATGCTCTTTGGAAGAAAATATCTGCTATGGAGGTCAGCTGCGGAAAAGGTACACTAATAATTTTGTATTTGTTTTCTGTTTTATTTTACTTCAGCTAAGTCAATCAGGTATCATCTAACTAACTGATGAATTTACAAAATATTTTTACAAAAGTTAATCTCATTACAGATACCTACCAAAGATTTTCATTTTAGGGTTATGTGAATGTTTTTTTTTCATGATATTAATAATAATTGATAATTTGGATTGTTCATATATTATGTGGTTAGCTACAATATAGTTAAATGTTACAGGTGATGACAAGGGTGAAAATATTTCGAAGAACATTTTAGCGATGGAGAATGATAAGATTGATGAAATGAGCAACAGTAAAGACTCTGCTGTCAGAGAATTGACACAGACTTGTAGTATGCTACAAGCACAGGTACAAGCAGTTATAGTTTTTTGTTTGATTTTGAAGTGTTTGATTATAAATATTATTACCATATCTTACCTGCATATCTTATCACACTTATTATCGTATCTTATATTGAAAAGTCTTTTATTTGTGTTTTACTTATGGTGTGTACTTACATTGGAGAGAGTGAACTCTGCCAGAAAAAAAATGTAAATAATTTCAATTTTTAAACCTTTTCAGGTACAACAACTGCAAGGGTCTATGAGAGATATTTTAAGATTTGTTTCCGGAAAGCATCCTGGCTTGCCAGAATTGGAAGGTGGAGGTGTCTCAACTCAGACAGAAATCAGTGCTGTGCATACTCCACAGGTAAGACCTCAGTTTATTATATTATTTATATTCCTATGACATACTTGGGTAATATGTTGAATTCAAGAGGAGGGAGCTCATAAGAATAGTCTTCAGACATGTATCATAGTAACAAACAGTTTCGAAACGTTTGAAAGTTCAGCAATTATCCATTAGCAATTAGAATAAAAATATTCCCACAATTGCTGTTGATTTCACCCATTTTTGCAACAATATAATATTTGTAATTGGTTATTCGTCATATTCTAATATAATTAATTACCTGAATACTCATTAAGAAAAATAGATCAATTATTTGAATTGCTGACAGTTGTAATGTTTTTAATGGGTTCTGTAAGAATTAATTTTATTTTGTGTGACTGTTTTGTTATAAGAGTTTTATGTATTTGAAAATATTTGTTATTTTTAGGGTGAATCATCTGGTAACTGGCCATACCAGAAAACAGCATCGAGGCCGTGCTCTCTATCACTTACAGTACAAAACAGTAATTTTAAGCAAACTCTTTCAAGCAACGGTGCTGAAAAAAGAGAATCCGTCCACACAGAAACCAAAGATCACGATACTCATACGACAACGATGAACACCGAGCAAAATTTACCCGGACAGGCGGACAAATTGAAAGTCAACATTGACTCGAAGGAAGAAAATATGACAGCTACATTAAAAGCAAATGCAGTTTCATCAGCAATTGATGGCAGTAATTCAGATGATGGGAAATTTTTAAAAGGTTTAAAGAAAGATTGTCTCGGTGTTGCTAGCAAGATTGCTGAAGAAAAATCGAGTCAATTGGAAAAATTAGATTCATAAGGTTAATTTTATTATTATCGTGCCACACTCTTGTTCATTTGTTAATGGTTTACATTATTTATTGCTGTTATAAATATTTCATCATAAGTATTTCTAAATGTGTCTGTTTATTGATTAATGATGGCTAGTGTTTTCGACATTCCATCCTTTGTTAAAATGGTAGCTGTTATTTTTCTTACTATTTAATGCCTTAGCAGATGCTTATTATTTTTTAAATGATGATTGTATAAGAGCGAGCTAATTAATCAACATGGAAACTCATATGTATTTGTGAGATTCATGCTGAATTTTATAAATTTAGTCCAATGAAAAAGAAACTATTATAATAATGAAACCATCATTTTTGTAATATGTCATTTATGTTGTGTATTTTTCATATATAATACGGGGAAAATGTGTATACATATATTATTATTATCACATAATGTTTTGAGGACAGATTCTTATGTCAGTGGTTGTCAATATTTTTTACTATTGTCTCTTTATTGACATCATTAGATGTTTTGTCTTTAATTTGAAGAGAGTGACTTTCATTAAAAAATCTTACTAAAAACATACATCTTTTGTGAGATATTATACAAAAAAAGTTGGTGGCTAATATTTTTGCAAACTATTTTATTTATCATTTATATTAAAAAATATGCTCATTTTATTTTATCGGTTTGATAGGAGTTTTCTGTATAAAAATGTTGTAGACCACTGCATAAATATTGGATTGCATTACATTGTTTTCCCCTTGTTATGTATTTTATATTAAAGTAAATCATAGCTACATTTCAAAATTACTAATTTTAAGATGCGAAACTAAAGATTTTATGTTTTTGATAAATCGTGCTTCTAAAGATACATATATGTAAAAGATGTGGCTTAAATTTAAATTGCTCAAATGACCAATTTACATGAATATTAATTTACAGAAATTGCTTTAAGAAATAATAAATATCATTTTAATTAATATTTAATGACATGCACATCTTTTCAAATGCAAGTTATACAATTGCCATCATTGAGAATGATCCATCAAAACAAGGTAAATATGGTGTAAATAAAAAACTTTGATGGTATTTTGACATGTTTTAATTTTGATTTTTCAAAATAAAATGCAATTTCCGAAGATATGTCACTTCTAAATTACGACGAGGTTCTGTTCTTTTACTTTAGTTGGAACTAAAATTAAATGAAAAAAGCTTTTAAGCCTCACATTCTTAGGTAGATTTAACTGAAGTTTTATTACAAACTACATACATTTTTGTTAATTAGTTGTAATTTAGTATTGCTAGTACTTAGTCAACGAAAGTTAAATGTAACTTCAAAAAATATTGTTTTTTATTGAAATGTATTTGAATTTTTTAAATCTATAATGAGTGCTATTATTTTATAAGTCATTTATTATTTTATCCAGAATTGCATTTATTTTGATTTAAATGTTTTGTTTTATTAATAATTGGTCATTTTAAGTATTGTTTTATTGTATATGTAAACAAACCCTACTTTGATATTGTATTGTCTTAAAAATATGCACATCGTTAATGCTGTATGGAATACGAATTTGCAAAACCAATGAAGGATTTTATTTTGTAAAAAATCTTTATTACTGATTTTTAAAATTTTTTTTTGTTTTGATTATTTTCATGCTCAAATAAAATTTTTCAATGAAAGTTTTTTTTGTGGATCAGCAGTGATAATAACACAGAATAAAGTCACATTATTATTCAAACTTTTACAATGTGTTTAGAAATTACCACATCATCCAGAGCGGACCCAAATCTAAATGATTCATTGATCATTTTGCTTTTCACTTTGAAACAGTGTAACTTTCAGCGTATTGTTAAAAGAAACCTTGTCTAACCAAACAGAAAACCACATCAAAAATTATTACTTTGCAGTAAAAATGTTATTTATTTTGTTAACATATGTGTGCTTTGCAACTTGTTAATCCATACATCCTTAAAATATTCACATATGAATATAATTATTTTGCTAAGAGCACCATAAATGCTTCTGTAAATACGAAATGATATGGAATTAAATATAATAAAAATATTGTGATTCTCAATTCTTGTGTCAGAGTGAGTCAGGTATGGCTTCTAAAATATAAAATGCTGTGTGTGAATGCTATTTTAATATATTAAGTCATTATTTATTAGGTGAAGATAATTACAAAACAATGTTTTACTATGTACAGATTTTCAAAATCAAATAAATATTCGACAGTGTAAAATTTTATACCAGTTATAAAAGATATTATAATGTGTACGCTTGCAGATCTTGTATAATATGAAATAATGTGACATATTTCAAAATCCACTTATTATTAAATAAATTAAGCAGATGTTCATCTACAGGAGAATACTAACTAAAACAGCAGACTTCAGATTAGCTGGGATGGGTATATTTTGTTTTCCAAAATGTTATAAATTTTATATCTTTATGTGACATGTTTGTTCTACATAATAGGTTGCAAGTATACTTACCCCAGATGGTTGTTTCTAGATAATAATTTGAGAAAATTGAATGTTGCAAATCTTTTTGAAACATCTATACATATTTATTTATAATACTAATCAACCCTTTTAATAGTGGGTTTTTTCATAGTGCATTTCATTTTGATACATCTCGATTAATATGTATGATAATATTTTAACTTTTACGAAAATGTCTTTAAAAGTATCTGATAGTTATTGATATGATATATATTTTAACAAGAGATACCAATTTTCCCAACATACGGTTTCATACAGAATTGTGTCTGTACTCCTTCAGACACAAATAATGTTGGATGTAATACTACGTCCGAACTCCTTTCTGGGTGAATAGAATCTAAAATACTATCATAGCAAAAGATTTGGCGTCTTGTCTTTTCAATAAGTGCAGATGAAATGAAAGATATTGCGGTAAAAGTCAAGCGCTTGTTACTGTTTGTCAATTTATAGACACTGGGGTGTGGGGTCCAGTAAAAGAAGAGAACTAAAAGATTTTTAGACAATTTCATACTTATTGAAGTTTTTCTTTTGTTTTGAGTCTGGGCATTTCCCGGAGTATAATATTAATGTTCTCTGATGCCTTACAATGTTGATTTGTGTGATGTGTGTGTTGATGTGAGATTTAAAAGAAAGATAGACTTCACTGAGAAGTCGGAGGGCTTAAATTGTGTTGATTCTATAATATAGTCATATTTTGTTATTTTTGAATAATTGCATTATTTCCATTGCTTTATTTATCATTATTATATATTGAAAAATTTTGTATCAATTCAATGGCAATATTTGTATTGGATTCTTTACAAATATTATTAATATTTGTTTCTTCTGCCAATTGTAATCCACATAATTTTGAGATATCATTTTACTCCGTGCCCACCAGAGATCAGAAGTTTGTTGTACTGCAGGTACTGTGAATGTCATTTAAAACTAATTTATTTTCTAATCTTTTTTCGTTATACTTATATAAGAGAATTTGAGATGAATACTTAATATTTTATGTAGTGGAAATTGATTTTAATATAGTTGTATTAGGAAAAGAAAAGTGTGTTCAGCTAACAAGTAAAGCTAGTGCTTTCGATGTTGGGTGTGAATTAGCAAAATTATTACTAAGGACTAGTCGTAGATTGTCTTATTTTCAAGCTGATTAAGGTCATAGACCCTATTAAATTTACATAATCTGACTAAAGATTACTTCATAGACTATCTTTACTAGATGACAAAAAGTAGCTATTTCTTTTCCATTGCGGAAGTCTATGAAAAGTTATTATTGTTTATTTTTAAACGTTATTTTGATCATTACCACTAGTTTTATTTTTTATACATATCATTTGTTCGTTATTTTCTCTAAGAATTAAAAATTGTATCTCACAGTTTTTGGAGGGATCAATTCGAATGTTAAACAAGCGTAACCAGCATTGCGCTGCCCAGTTAATGTATTATATTAGTGACATAATTTAAAAACAAACTGGACAATGGTTTTAATAAAGAAATTACTTAAATTTAAAGAATGTGACAGCTGATGTTTGAGATTTCATTTTAACATGACACAAACGTGCTTAGGAGATAACACCAAGAACCTATGCATGCTATAATATTCAAAATGGTGCACTTAAAAAATTTGAATGCATTGTGAAACAGTTGACTTTTTAAAGATGCTGTTCGTTGCAGCCTAATAATAATCAATGAACGTTTTGAGTCATATTGTCGAAATGCCTTATTTTGTTCTTCTTTGAACATAAGTAAAATAACATTCCGAATTATCATTAAATAAAAAGACCGTTTTGAATATAATTACTAACAATTTTATAAATATGCTTTAAGATACGCATTTTATAAAGTTTTCCCTTTTTACTATCTCCATTTTTCATATTTAATGCTATTCAAACTGTGATTGAATGAATCAATTAATTTCCTGCCTTTTATAAAATTTAATTTAAAATAAAACAGGTGGAATATTTATCTATTGCTGATGAATCTTAGATATAAAAAAAACTTATTTTAAACTATCCCATGGGACAGCACTGTTTTTAATGTGTAACAGAAAACTTTATTGTAATATTACTTTAATTTTTATAATTCATTCATACATTCTAAGAGTGTTAGATGTGACATAAAATTGAAATTGTTTGCATCTTTTGCCTCATCCATTCAAGATTTCAGCATCTCGAGGTTTCCATAAAATAAATCGTTTTAACTACGGAAGATTTAAGTTATATCATGCCCTCTTAGTCTATATGAACAATTAATTTTAAACATTTACATATTCTGAAAACTTTCACTTGTATTTAATAATGATTGTAAGAATTTTTCTAAATGTAAGTAATGTGCCTATAATATTTTTTCAAATTCAACCACGTCAAATATATATACTTTGTTTTTCTTCTTTTATAAATGCTTTATGAATATTTTTTTTATTCACAAATTGAGCTCTCAGTCCAAACAATGTTTCTAGTAATACCAAAGAATTGTGAACTGTATCATTTTATATAAAATGCAACCACAGAATCTATCTAGCCACATTTTCATATTTACCATTCATTTTATCAAAACTAAAATATGTGTCAAATTTGATTGAAAGCAAAAGTATATTTTTGTAATTATTATATTTTTATGGTGATAATATTTACTCACACATTAAATAACTTTGCTATTATGCTGTTGTATGCAAATAATAAAAATATTAATTTTGTGAATATTTATATACACAATGGTAATTAACTATTGATTATTTATTATCTTTTTGATATATAAAGGTATATTATTTTTTGAACCCAAAAAAAATATATAGTATTGTAAAGCAGTGGTATGCACATTTTTTTGACGTATGGGCCACTTAATAGAAAATCTTTTCAGATGGAAGGTTTCGTAAAATACTATCATAGTTAAATAATGAAATATTATAGAACTGTAAATGTAAGATGTACTATCATATCTTCGTATACAGATTATTAATTAATGTCAGGGTTTAAATTAGAAGTTGCTTTGATTTTTTTACAATCACAGTTGATGAGTTGGCATCTTATATAATATATTTTTAAGATGCATCAGAGCTTTTTTATCATAGATAATTGCAATGTGAAAAACTTAAAGCCTTACGTTTAAGCATCACCAAACTGCAAGTGGCCCGCGGTGCACCTCTTGCGCACCACTGCTGAAAAGACTTTCAGCTTTGTAAAAAGAATACACACACAAACATGTTAACATAAATATTGGATTTGACTCGACTTAAGTCTTCTGACACGACCATACTGCCTCTTCTTTGCTTTCAATATATATGAAATTGTTACACTTTTGTGCGCTATGTATCCATTCCAGTATTCTTTTAATCACATGTGATGTGTTTATTTATTATAATATTTAGTTTTCCCTAAGGTTTTATCTATGACATAGTAAACATTTGTTTCTATAATAGTATTTAATGTAGTATTTGATATTATTCTATGTTATTATGTTTATTTGCGAGGATCTCAGTTTATTTACTCGAATCAATTTTTATTTCAATTTTTATTGTTAGTATTATATTACACCACTATTTTTTGGTATAGCAAAAAAAAAATAATAAAATGTTCTCTTTATTTCTGCGTCAAATATTTGCATTGTACTTGTTATTAAAAATATGTTTTATTTCTTTCATTCGTTATTTTATTTCTTAACCTAACCTCTCTTTCAACCCTTATTATACAATAAATTGTCAAACTTTTGGAATATCGCATCGTGATTTCAGAATGTTTGTAGATTTGAAATAGTAGTACTTTCTCCGTTGTTGCTGTATTTATTCACGAAGCGAAAAAGACAACGACGGTCGAATGCTCCTTCGGTGATGGATTTCGGAGAACCTAACCTTACCACTTATCTAACCATATATATTGGGGGTCATTATTAAAAAAAAATATCGTCTTTTTACTAAATGGTTTTTTCAAAAATGAATTTCTGGAGCCGGAAAAAACTTTCAAATTTTTTTCAGGTTAAACTGGGTTCATTTCATTGCTCGCTTCTTGAATAAATAGTCACTGATAATAAGAAACTACCAAAGAAGCTTGGGGAATGTAGTATCAAAATTTCATCATCAATTCGGATGAAAATTTAGATTGACTCTAAAATTTTAATTATTATTAATATATATTTGGTATTGTCGTTTTCTGATATCGTAATATAACATTTCGACAGAATAAGAAAAAATAATCTGTTTTATCGTCTTAACAAAAAAGCTTCACTGGACTAGCTTTTTCGGCTATTTAGTAATAATACACAAGAATCCAACAATTTCAATTTTACTTTATTTGATAAGGGTTTACCTGTGCGTGTCGTATCCAACTCAACCAAACCAGTGTTTCTCCAACTTACCGCGTTTCGTAGGACACTTAAGTTCCGCATAATTCGTGACGCACGTGAACAATTAGAATGTGGGTAATAAATTAAAGACTCATTCATTACTTTACATCATAATATATTAATTTTAAATGTTTTTAATACTGTTTAAGCAATTGTGTCACAATAGGTAATTAAAAAGTTAATTTAA
Organism: Rhyacophila evoluta; assembly: GCA_022683975.1. NCBI lineage: Eukaryota > Metazoa > Arthropoda > Insecta > Trichoptera > Rhyacophilidae > Rhyacophila > Rhyacophila evoluta. Next base: position 19,379 of record JAGVSQ010000025.1, read on the forward strand.
ACTGATAAATTTATATTTATAACTCATTTGTATATTTATAGGTGTTTTTTATTATATGCGTTCCGAAAGTTAAGGATCCACAGGGTGGGATAATATACACTCCAGAAATGGGATGTATGGATCTTCAAAATGATAAGACATGCATCGACAAGTATTTTTTCACAAGAATTGGTTGTCAGCCAATTACTCATTCCATTGGGCAAAATATTTTAGAAATACAATGTACCATACATCTACAAAATACAAAAACTATAAAAGTTTAAAACTTAAATTCGTATTTTGGCACTAGCACTGTACTCTATAAACCTAATTATAATAATACATTTTTTAATTTTATTGAATTTCTACTATTCAACTGACTATATATTGTATTTTTTATCTACAAATGTTCCTTGAAATCGTCCGACTTATCTGAAACACAATTCGACTCTGTTATTGTTGATTACGTCTTCCCATAAAGTATCATCTTCAGTTCCATTGCTGATACAACATTTTTTTCCAAGCAACTGACACTCATTCTGCAATTTTTGGCGCATCCTCCACTGCTTCCATCGATCTTCACGACTAGCAATTTTGATACCAATTTTAAGACGCCATTCATTATAAGACGTATCGCAAATTACGAAACACAAAAATAGTAAGAAACATGTATCCTTATAACCAAGAAAATACGGTAACTGTCTGTTTTTTAATTATTGACAGGGCCGTGCCTTGACAATGTCCACATTATGCACCGCACAAGGGCGCCTGAATATGTTGGGTGCCTTTTTATAATAGAAATGAAATAATTTTGCCAGTATTTTCTACATGCGTTAAAACTAGAAATACTATAAAAATATTAAATTTTCATATAAAACAATACTTAGAAAAGGGCTAGAACGTTAAACTAGTAAAAATATTAAATATATGGTTTAAAAAACTTTTTGCACAAGTGCGCTTTCTACCCACGGCGTGGCATTGATTATTGGTATTAATTACCGTCATAAAGGATAGTTCCTTTGGAGAGCAGAGAGTTAAAACGTTAACTCTATTAAAGCAACACCGTATTATCTCGAAATAAACCACTTTGGAACAATTTTAATTGGATTTATGACTTCATATTGTAGTTTTCGAAGTATTCTAGTCGCCGCCGCTTTAGATATCGGAATGCGCCTCAGTCTCTGGCCGGTCATACACTTACTTCCTTTAACCTCGTGATAAAATAGACAGGTGATCGCAGCTTCTTTAACCCACCTGCCGCACATTCATATGTACCTGGTACGTTTCCAGTTTCTAAGAAAACAAATCTCAGTCGTTCTTTAAAAGCCTCTGAGACGGAGAATATTAAATTTGATAGGCGGTTAGATAGAATCCTTACATATCAAAAAGGAATTTATTAAATCGACTTACAACATGTAAAATAACTTTATTTTGTGAAGATCTTCGGCTTTTTAAACGTTTTTGATCGAATTTTTCTTATGTTCTCTACGAACGAAAATGATATTATTAACTATCTTCAATATATCACTCATTGAATGCAATAAGGCCCCAATCTAAAAAGTTCTTTTTGTAGATATAGTAGACTTTTCATTTGCTTTTATAACCAATATAATATTAGAATATTTTAATTGAATAATAGTAAATATGATTATTAAATGTTGAAAATGAATCAGTTAATATTGTAAAAAGGATTTGATGCCAAAGGTAATACATACTAAAGGATATACGATAAGTTTAAGAGTCATTATTCTTGGCTGTATACAATTGGCCTAAAAATGGCAGTCAAAATGACCTGTGAAAATTTTACATCGCTACTGTCCATGGTTTGAGAGGAGTTCTTGTGTCAGGCAGACACACATAATAAGGACATACTGTTTATATAGTATAGGTAAATAATTTATGTATTATTGTTAACGGTTTAAACAGAAAAAATATGTTGTGAAATAAACAAAATTTATTTGAATAAAATACGCAAATGATACTCTTTTTATTTTCTCTTTCTCTTTTGTATAATGAATGCGTAATCTGAAATTAAATTCATACCAATTAAGTTGGTGTGTGATAGTTATGTTTCAAGACTGACTGGTAAATAAAATATAATACAAATAACTACCTGTGCTTATCGTTGCAAGGACATCAGTACGTTTACATGGTCAACACGATGAAAGATATTATGGCAGAAGGTATAGCTAACATATTATAAATCCGCAAATTCTTTGGAAAACCACAGACGTTCTTTGATGCTAGAAGAAACTTGGAAAGAAAATTTATTCAAAGAGACCTTTGCTTCTTTGATAGTACAAAAATAATATGCTATTTAAAAAAAAACATATTACAAATAATAAAATTGGTAACTGGAAAAAGCTCAACAACCTTACAATAATAACGTTATATTTAATATTTTGTACATGAATTTTGAATATTTACGAAATCACAAGTGCAGTATATGGATCTCAACGGTGTGAAGATAGCCACTCCAAAAAATTGAGTAAATGACGAGAAATGGTTGTCAGCCAATTCTTCCTCGCATTTGGCATCCACTACTGCATAATTGGTTTCTAGTTTTTATAATTATTACTGTTATAATATCATATATATAGATAGTTATATATAGTTAAGCTAAGAGGTTAGTGCATGTTCTTCGAAGCCAAGCGTTGCGAGTTCTATTCCAATAACTGCTGAATATAAAAGAATACAAATACGTATGAAAGTGTGTCAAGATATATCTTCGCATTGTGAAGATTTACAGAAGAAAGGTATATTTTCTTTCATTATATTTAAGGGGCATCCCAAACGAGTGAGATAGGGCAGATATGCGTGTGAATATCACTGTCGGTGCGGGTTTATGTGAGGGTGCGGTTAAAATGTGGGCAACTGGAACAATGCATCTGAACTAATTTCAGCCTCTAATGACGGCGACATTACATATATAAAATAACAAGTATACATATAAAAAATACTTGGCACTTTTCATTGTGTGTATTCAGTACATTATTATTATTGGTATTTAATAATAATTGTTTATAATCTATGTATAATGTAATATATCGGTCGTAGGGTTGAGGCAATTGTCTCCAGGAGTGAGTTTTTATTATATATAATAATAAGTATTGGGTATGTGTAAGCTTCAGTTTTATGAATAGAGAAGCCCTACTTTATTGGGCCGATATTGTTATGTATCATTTTTACCTGTTATAAATTACTAAACACTCTTCATTATTATTTGCTGTATTAAAATTTTACCCTCTAATACGAAAATAAATCATTATTTTTGTTCAATTTCGCTAACCACAAATCATACGCCTTTATGTTCCATAATGTATTATTATTAGCCGTATTGGGTCAGACATTACAACATACACTTTTGAACGAAATCAGCAATATAAATTTTGTCAATAATCTTTTGTATCAGTAATGGACAAAGTGAAGACTTATTAGAGATGATTTTTTTAACAAAACGGTAGTAAATAATTCAGTTTGAATATGTTTAACTCATTAATACTCAAGTTAAATAATATGTAATATGAATTAATACTACTTAAACATGTAAAGTTAAATCATGATATAATCTTGTATATGTATTTCTAATAATTTATACTTATTGTGTTCGCCTTATAAATGCTTATTTTCTTATTGTATACCTAATACTTTTAAATAATATGTTACCATTAATCCATCTCGGATTCCTGGTCTTAGTCAGGTGTATCGCGGAGAGCATGTTAATACTATTTAATGTGCTCTCATCCTTCAGCTCCGTCCTTAAGCCCGGTATATTATATTACTGTCGATTGATGGTGACTGATAGTAATTGATTTTTCGATGAAGAATGAATTTTATTTTAGTGTTAGTGTTATTTTGATTTTTAATTATTGAAATAATAATTGAATATTTTTGTCGAATTATTTTAATAACATGAAATTAAAAAAGATACATATGTATATATATGAATGGTTTTTGTTTTACATAGATAAGTCAGTCAATCGTACAATATATTGAATACCTAGTCTTGAATTCCTCTGGAGTTACCTGATAAGAACCAGCGACCTTCATTTCTAAAGTATGCAAACATACGGCTTACTTATAAAGTAAAAACATCCATATTTCTTTTCTGGACAATGCGATCTTCCACTCGAGTTAGTTAGTTAATAATTAGTCGTCCAGTCCTTTTGATGTGGGTGTACATAGACCTTGCACATATTAAAATATGTCTCTCCAGTAGTGTAGACGTCAGGGTATGCGCCTAGCAATCCAGGGAATGCGGCTTCGATTCCAACGTCTGTCGGATTAAAAAAAATCCAAAAATGGAAAACTGGATACCCATTGAGGTGAGCAATTGTTGGAAAACGATTTTCGTAAAGAATAATTGGTTAATACGTCATCACATTGCGTTTTGAAATGGATATCATCACGTTGTGTAGATCCATATGATCCACTTTGGGAGCGAACGGGGATACAAAAATCAACAAAATAAATGTATTATAGAGTTATCTTATTTTTGGTTGATATGATATATTTCATAACCCCTAGAATATTGGCGAGGAATGCTATCATACTTATTATTTTTGATAGTAAACTTTTAATAATTTTTGAAGTGGTGTTTTTTCTTGTTCATTGTGCGTATGTTGACATTAAATAAAAACTATACCCAAAACGTTGTTAGAATTTTTCGTTGCTATCACGAACAAGAATTCTTCGATATTAGCATAAACTAGAATTTATAACTCCTCTTACATCCAAAATACTACCATTGTTCTCGTTCGAAGATTATTTGGTATGTTTTTTCACAGAAAATACCCGAAAAGCCGTGGAAAGTCTTTGATATACTATTTAGATTGGTTTATTGTAAGATCGATACATTTCCATAGCGTTTTGAGTACGCGAAGTCTGATTGGGCGTGATTAAATATTTCGCTGGATAATGCACCCAGCGTCGAAAAAAAGGCATCCGACATCCAACTGAATCTGAAATCTTTCCGCGCGTCTTTTTATGACTGCCAATCAACCCGCGCTGATAAATTTTAATAAAATCCACATATAAATAGGGCGACTGTCGTACGGCCGCGTGAATTTGGGACGCTTTGTTAGCTCGGAATAATAAACGAAAATAATTGGATGCATGTAAATTTTTCGAACATGCAACGTGGTAAATTTAATGAACTTAATAAACACAATCGATAATGTTGATTATAATACATTGTTGATATTCGTGGCACACGCGCATACACAAAGCAGACCGAGAAAATGTTTGGAATATGTTTAAAAACGAATGTATTGACATTTGTAAGGTGTTTATTTTTGTACACAAATGGCAAGTTTTGTTTTTTTAACCAATCAATTTATAAAATATCTCTTAAGTGGGCAGTCGAAATTACGAAATATATCATTAATATTCCTCTTACTTCCCCAAATCAATGTTTCTCTCCATATTTGCTCTATATGTATATCACACACACATGCACACACATCACATGCAAGTCATTTTGCATCCTCCTAAGTCATGTCAGTGTCTCTTAGTTCTGCTGAGTACATCTTGTGGATAGTAAAAAATCATTAATAAAGTATAATAATGGAGACTGTTTACTCAAAACAAGCATAAAATAGACCAAACTGTGTTTAATTGGTCATTTAATATTTTAGGTTTTGCTTTATATAGGATAAAACAATAAAATTTAAAGCATAACGGATTGAATGCACATTAATATATAATATATAACATATTATTATCGTACACAGGCAACGGTAGACATCCAGGTATTGTTAACCGGATATTAAAGGCAAGGTTAATATTATTATCCGTACCATATCTGGTGTAGTTGGCAAAACGAATAAAAGTAAAATAAAATAAAATTATCTTTGATTTTATGTCATTTGATCCATAATTTTTTTTATTGCATTTTCACAAAAATGACCTCCAAAAATACATATATTGTCTTGTACCAAACATGTCTAGATCATTGTGGTCACTCTAGTAACGCGTGAGGTCCCTCTGTGAACCTCTTTTGCGGTGCAGTAAGTAAGGCTCCTTTCTCTCCGCTTGTCCTCTGGACTAGGGAAGCTTTATCTTACACCAAGGGCGGCAGCTATAATAAAAAGTAATTATTTTATTTCCCAGAGGGGTATTTTTTAATGTGTGTAATTGTACAATTTTGCAAATGTGCAACTCATAATGTATAGCATATGTCATAAATTTCTCAAATTTGTTAAGCTTTTTATTAGCTGACTGGAGTAATGGTAAAAAATAATAAGATTCAAAAAATATATTTTCTCTACATGTGATTTCTCTAATACTTTAAAAGATTTTTTAATAAAAATCTGGGACAGGAATCGTGAATTCACAATAAAAATCTCGATTGAAAATAATGTATTTTTTGATACACATGATATTCACATACGAGCATTCAGATATTAATACTATATCCATTTTCAAGTGGAGCGTAAGCATCTCAACAATGTGGACACGTCGAGTCCATAAAATGGATTTCCGTTATAAATACAATATGTTTTTACATTTTTTTAATGAGATTTGATTGTCAGCCGATTACTCAATCAATTACACGTCCAGTGTTATATCCTGGATTAAAAAACTTTAGCAGTTATGCCGGAAAAACGTGTCTTTTTATCAATGAATAATCTTATAATCGTCATTAAGGTATTAAGAGGTTGCTCCTGCAGTATTCTTGATACAGTTATAAATTCCTGTGCATAAAGCACTGAATAGTATGTACAGTGATTTTTAGATCAGAGTTATAAAGTAATTATATACATCAACTTTAACCTTTTATATATAGTAATAAATGGACGCCAATGCTAGGATTGCTCAAAGTATTCTTATACGTATAGTGACGTTAGTTGTATGCGTGACTCACGTGGCCACCTGCCGCCACTGACCAATCAGAAGCTTCCAAAAACCTGTTCCTTGCTGGGAAGCTGCGCAGATAGAATCGACCTTTTTTGTTCGTCACTGCGCAGTATCCGCAACTGTGGGGTATGATTTTTATTTTCTGATTGATATTGGATCGAGATATCAAAACTTGAAATGTTGCATTATGCACAGTTTCATTGTGCAATTACAATGATACATTATTATGATTCCATGTTACAACACTATTACAACAACATTACTTGTATGAATAAAAGGTTTTTTTACTTTAGCAGAAAGCTTCCGCGTACGTGTCCAGATGCTGATTAAAACCATTGTGGAAATTCATAATATTGAGTCAAATGAAAGAGATTAAACGTACATAAATATACTCAAAGCGACAATGCGCACAGCTTTGATAGCATAATTGTTTTGAATGACGGATGACTTTGGCCTTACATGGCATAAATTTGTTTGTGTTGAGAAAATATTGTTACTTACTACCGAGTGAATGTGCGATAATGTACCTGGCTTGTTCAAAATATATAATCTGAATCTTTTGATCTACGAGCTAATTAAATTTCGAATCCCTGGCAGAAATTCAAATTATACGGTGAGAGATGATAGAATATTAAATAGCGATTGATGAATAGTATTATCAATTTGCTGCCCTAAAGCAATTATTAAAGAAGTAGTTTGCCTCCTCCATATGTTCCTTCGAAGATTCGCTGTGTCTCCATATCAGTAATTTGATGAATACTGTGGCGTAATAAGTATAGAGTGTACCCTTTAAAGTTGTGCGGGATGTGTCTGAGGAATAGCTTTGTAACATCTCTTACCACAGTATTTAATAATAATATTTTGTACGTATTTAAAAAAAATGTTATCCTCTATGACAAAAAAATATTAATTTAATCACAAAGCAAGAATTTATTTTAATATTTTTATGAAAAATGTGTCTGATACACTTTCTATCCATAGCTAAGAATCTATATACTTTTAAAATGACAGTTTAATAGTTAATATGCGACGGATATTTAAGTCCACGATAATTCCTACACGTTTAAACAATTTTATTTGTACAACCATTTAAAATATTATTGTATAGTATGGGTTAAAAATATTACGGAAAGTATTGTAATTGGTCTGGGTAAAAGTTAAGGGTATACAATAAAATAATCAAAAAGAGTTTTTTAATAATTTATTTTAAATATTTTTGTAATCTGTTTCTAAGATGTTTGAGAACGCTTCTCATATAATATTCCTTGCTCTCTTTTATTTTTATTTATGGCTGTCAAGCATGGCAGAGTATTATCAGTCGAATATTTTATCGGATGTGTATTATTATTTTTGTGTAGATTTGTTTCACCCCCGTGAGTAAAAAAGGGTTATCGAAATTTCGTCAACATTCTAAATTTTCTGCGGTAGGTTGGTTTATTTGAATACGAAGGACAATTTTATCTTTATGTACTTATTAAAATTCAATCATTTGTATACACCGAAATGAAAATAAAAATAATAATAAAAAAAAATACTGAAATCATGGTTACCATTCAACAGGAAATTTTATTTAAATATTAAAATTTGTTTGTTCGAATTCGCAACGATAAATACAACTCGATTTCAAATGATATTTAACTTACTTTCAAATTCTTTAAATAATTTGCTTTATTTATAAAAAATATTTATTTTAATAATTTTCGAATATAATGCCACCTCCAAAATCGATCGGTCCGTAAACATCTGATACTGTTATAAGTTACTGTGATTTATAATATTATAGTTGATTTCTTGGTAAAATAGTGGTGAAACCTGCTGATATATATCTCATGTGTGTATCATAGCATAGTATTAATGAAAATGATAGATCGATTGGTTAGTTCTGCAGTATTATAATAACAAGTCACAGGATTAAAAAGTTTGAAATAAGGCCAACAATCCAAAAGAGTGCTTGAGTTGATATTTTACTGAATGTTACAATTCATGAATATGAAACATTTGTATGGATCGTCATTTTCAAACCTAGTTTATTGATAACTTCGTCTATATATATATTTTAAGAAATTCTAAGAATCAAAACGTGCAAAATATTTTTTTTATTTGGAATGATATACATATTTGCGGAGCAGTCCTCACTATAACGCTAAAGCTTAAAACACAAATAATCGCTTCGGAGCCGTATATTATGGGTTCAATTCCTACAGCTGCTGAATTAAAACAAAAACAATCCAAGATACAGGACTAAATAACCTTTGAGTTGAGCCAGTGGCTAATAACCACTTATCATGAAAAAAATTAACGTTGCGAGGATTATTATTATATTTCACTTTCGTTACACTATGTAGATCCATATGCCCAACTTTCTGAGCGGACATGGTACAAAAAATAATTATTACCATAATGATAAAGAATGCATATATATTATCTTAAGTTTTACGAGTTTTTAGTATAATAACATCTCTACCACTATGCACAAAGTGATTTAAAAAACCAAATAAATATGCCTAAACCTTTAAACGTAATTTTAATAATTCAATTTATTGAATTTAATGAAGTAAAAATCAGCAGTATTTTATTCTATTACATATAAAAAGGTACGTAAAAAATAGTAGTGGTTTTGTTAGGTTATGTCTTACGAATGCTTATGAATAAGTTTAATAATAATATTTGATTGCTAAAAAGTAACGCGTCGCACTTGCAGAAAGCTTTTTCGCTGCCAATGCACTCTCCACTTGTATTGGCTGATGCATATTATATGAAACAGGTAAAACAGGCATCACGACCTGTACTTCGATATCGACGAGTGTGGCTGTCCTCTGGAGTGTGTATCGCACATCGTCATCAACTTGTGAAGTGATTTACAAGGACTTTATTAATAGTTGTGCGATGTAAAATACATACGATGTCTTTATTATAGTCAGTAATTAATACCGTCAGCATGGAGGTAAAATTAACAAAGCACATTGTAATACAATGTTTTGCACTCGCCAAAGTAAATATAGTCAGGCCTAGACTAACAATGAGGTTACGTACCACAATTTTGGTTGAATTTCGAGATGGTCTTATGCCGAATTTTATACGAAAATTCAATGCTTAGACAAAATAAACGTATGTGTTTTATATTTATCATATAATTCATAGTTAAGTGCGAGTGATTGTATTAAGGTAGTATTAACTTGATGATTTAAATGTATTTAACTCTTTATCTGGTATGATATTATTGAAAATCTTAGAATCCTAGTGAGAAATTGACCATGGAGAACTATTAATATTTAATATTTTCGACTGATGGTGCTTGATGGAAATTGATTTTAAATTCAGAAATTATTAATATTTATTAAAAAAATTGTATTGTATTGAACATACTGTCTTTCATATTTGCTGTGCATAATATTTAAAACAAATTGATATAAAGACGCAATATAATTGTTATTAGCGTATTATCGCTGATATTACGTGCACAGATATATCCCTTTTAGCAGTTAAAGGGTTCAATTTTATAGTTACTATGGAGTGTATCTTTGGGAATGCATGTAAGTGGTTTGTTGATTATTAAATATCTCGAATATTACTAGTATGACCTCGTTGTTAATAAAGGATTGAATAGGTTTGTAGTTATATCGATGTTATTTGTAAAAAAATGAATCAAAAGTAGACGAATTGAAAATTTATATTATCCGGTGAATGTAAATACATATAATGACAGTTGTAAATATAATTTCGTGAAATACGTGTGAAAAACATTTTGTAACACTCAGTTCTTAGCAGATTCACTAAATGGATACTTTACGAGAAAATCGTCATTTATCGTGACTTTGTGTGATGATTCCAGTGATGTTTAATCAATCAAGATAAAGATAGTCCGTTCTTCAGGGCGTGTTTAACGCATGGAGTTGTTTCTTGTAAGCAAGCCCAATTCAGACTGTCGCCCTAATGACGATGGTGATTACAGATAATGTCAAAATATACATAAATACTATATATGTATACGTAAATAAGTATATTTTTCGATTCTTTCTTAGCGGAGATTATCAAACGGAATGGAATCCTCTGGATAAGCCAAAATTTATCTTTTAAAATTTACCCATTGTGATTTTGTAAAATATATAAAATGCGTTAAAAAAAAGTGCGTCAACATATGACGAGTGTATTTCCAAAGTAAACTTATTCCATTATGCTGAAATTTAAAGGAGAGTATTTTTAGTATAAAGTACCCATAAAGCATGTTTTTCAATGCTTATTTTTTAATAATTATGAAATTGTGTTTTTCTTCAACTTTATAATATGATATATGAATCTTCTATACAAAAAGTTTTTAATCTAAATATTATCTTTTAAATTATGATACAATTGGATAAATAGATTTTGGAAATACACCTATGTTAAGTGTGCGTTTTGTGAGTATACGAATGCTTCTTAGAGCGGATATAGTTAAAATATTTATGCATACATGTTGAGCCACGCATGTACATAATGAAATTCATATTTGCGTACATTTTTGCGGTGATTAAACTATTAAAGACATGCTATATTTGTACTATTCTAAATTATTTAAAACTGGTAAACTTCCATATGTGAATTACATATGAATTTAAAATCCATTTCGATCAAGCACCATCAGTCGAAAATATTAATTATATATATGTACCAGCTGAGAATAAATAATCATGTCTCATGTTGTTCATCTATACTTAAATATAAGGTAATGTCGGTATTTTGCGTTGGCAAGCTAAAAATCATATTATAGAGCTTTGTTAAAAAGTATAAAAATGGCGACGTTATTAAAATGTGTATTTTTGGTATTTTAATCGTACTGCGACGCGTAGAGAGGCAGGAAAAAGAAGGCCGCCTACATATTCGTCATCTTCCCTTATGTAGTTTAGGTGATTTTGTTGGACAAGGCTGTGACTTTTCTTAGTGACTCCGATAGTATTATATTCTTCACCAAGCCGAAATATCGTATTTGCGAATTAAAACAATGTTTTTTTAACATCCGTAAATATATTATTTGCTATTTTTTTTCTAAGTAAAAACAAGGTAATACTTCAATCGATATTAATAAATTTGTGCGTATAGTCAGTATAAGCAGATCAACCACAAATCAACAAAGCTTAAAAATGATCTTTCAAAATTATGTACGAATATTTTTTAAATGTTAACAGCGATTATTATTAGATTTTAATTTGAGAATTCCGAAGAATAAAAGTCTCCGACTAATTAAACGTAATAAATTAATAAAAACATGAACAGATTCCCGCACAAGAGAGCCCAATCACCTGAATGGGTAATTTTTCTATTTCAATTTGTTTCAAAATAAACGCTCCCGTTTTGCGTCGAAGACAGGTCCCGGCCCTTTGTGACACAGAGAAGAGTTCAAAATTGACAATTATTAAACAAATTGCGGACGATACAATAATAAGATGCTTTACAATTTATTATTACGCCCGAAATTTCCCTTTTATTCTATCGTGAGACTAAGCTTTCAAAATTATTTTAGGACAGCGGATAAGAAATTAATTTAATAATAAATATATTGCCCACGTGATATTTTAAAAAAGGCTGAACCAGACCCAACTCTTTTTTTTAACCATTTGGACTCTTAATTCTGAAAGGTCTATCCTTATATATTTATTATAGAATAAAAAATATGGTGTATCGCATGGTAGGATGTAAAGCAACTGGTGAGTAACAAAAAATGGAAGAGACACGCGGTGGCCGTATGCTTTATACTGAAAGTAGAGGAGTAGAAGAATGCACTATTAATTCTTTCTAGAAAATAGTGTGCTAATGCTATTTTCATGTTATCAGTTTATGATTGGTATACAATATAAATCTGAAAAATAAAATGACCTACTATTTTCTATTTTCTATTATAATACTTATTATACTAAAGGATATTAGCATACGTTTCTATATCATTTGTATACATTTATATGTAGCAAAAGGTGAAATCCTGTTTAAAAAATATCGATCAACGCAATGATCCGTCTACAATGCATCATAACTCATGATATCTTTTTTCATTTTCCAATTTAGTATTGAAACGATTTACTGTCTTTATACCGAAAACACTATTTTTATCTGTCATCTCGAATATTAAAAACAGTGTCATTCAAAGATAATATATTCATACATTTTAAAGTAATTATTATCATTACAATTTGAATATTTTATTTTTAAATCCTTTTTAATGTCTTATTAATTAATATACATTCTCAAAATGAGTTTTCGCAAGCGATTTCATTTTTAGTGTTTGCTCGTCGTCTCAAATGTGACCTCATTATGACTTACATTGTCTGTAACAACATTGGCGAAATCCGAGTCTGCGGGCTCCACCAGAGGTCAAACATTTGAAAATTCCGAGAAACTTTCCGCAAAGCAAATTATTTTAATAATACGATATGTTATTCAGAAGGCAGATGGTATGATGAAATTCGAAAGAAATACAGCTCTTTTCTGTTTTTATATTAAGTGATTATAAACTGAAAATATGCGTAAAATTTTGGTGGCTTTGTCTGCTATTATGACTGCTATTAGGACTGATGGAGGCTGACAGTTATAAGGATTTTTATGAACATAACAAATCTTTTGCTAGTATTCTTATAATTATGTTGTCAACTGTCTGCTCCGATGTATGTAATCTATATGGATGACTATAATGTAATGATTTATTCTTAAGTAATTGTTTCTTATGAATTGTTGTGGTTAGCCAATTGTTGAACCGTTATGATTCGATATCCTATATTTAAATACACATTAAACCATATCCAATTTTAAGAAGCAATGTGACTTAACCATGTCATTTTTGGTAACAAGCGATTCGTAGTCGTGGGCGTTTATCTATTCGATAACAGATGCGTTATATGTACTTATATTTCCACGAAAACTCATTAATGAAATTTTAAGAACAATGCTAAATATTAAAGGCACGTGTGTATACTGAGTATCCGATGCACTCACTATTATAATGGAAGTGTGTTCATTTGTCGGTCGGAAAAGAAATCTACTCAAGTCATTTCGACTTGCGTCCAGTCGAATAAAAGATATCGCTTTTTGTTATTAAAACTCTCAGATACAACCGAATTAAGCCAGGAATGGAATGGAAAAAATATTGATAGGTTTACACCTATTAAAATTTTTGCAAGTAAATGTGAATATTGATTTAAATTATTGCACACTACGAGTAGTTTAATTATTATCAAGAACTGATTCGTTTTATGCCATACATTAATAATCTATTATTAATATATACATTCAGTCTATGTAAAATAAATAAAAATCATGACGTGGTCAGCCTATGTAGAAATTTTCTTTTTGTTGTATACACGAAGGCAATCGATTCTCTGCAATAGAAAGTGCGCGATATTCCGTCCTTTGACAAATTTTCAACATTTAAAACAATAATAAAAATAATAAGCATTTTGAATTTAATGTTTTCAATCTAAAGAAAACTTTTCAGTCGCTCATGGCAGAGACATCAGATAATGGTATATTGTAATTTTATTTTGTGCCAAGTTTTCATGTTTAGTAGTTTTCCTGCGAATACTTGAAGATGTTCATTCTCTTAATTGATAATACGTTAGTACAATTTTGATAATTGTGAATATGTATGATACCCACACCGCGATTTATATATTTTTATTTGTATGTGTATATTTCAGAGTAAAAAACGTATTTAAAACATGTTGAATACATTCAAAATATAAATTGACCTGTCATAACAAAAGTGTGCATAGAAAAATAACACAAAGACGTAAGCGGATAAGACATATCCAAGTAGTTATATTATGTCAATTATTAACGTGCTACTATCGCTTCGTCGGATCTTATAATGTATATTTGCTCAATACGTCACATAAAACAAAATTATTTCACTATATTTAAAGTAAAATCGTATTTATTTTGTATAAGTACTTTATAGATTAATTTTTTTATAGTAAAGTTTTCTTCTTTTCACTCCGATGGCTGAGAGCTTTACGTATGCGCTTCTTAGCCGAAGGTTACGAATTTAATTCCCATGTCTACTGGATTTTTAAAAAATCCAAGGACACAGGACTAAATGCCAATTGGGTTTGAGCAATTTATTGACAACGCTTTCTTGTGAAAAAATACATCCCTTCACAAGAATTTACGTACTCCATTTCTGGAATGGACATCTTCACGGCGTGTAGATACGTATGCTCTACTTTCGGAGCGGACATGATAATAAATAGTTGTTTTATTCTTGTACTAGAAATTTACAAATATTTGCATGAATTACGCTTAATCGACTTTTATCCACCCACGACTTTCAAGATTGAAAGAAGGAAAGTAAATTTTGGAAATAAAAAAACTTTAAAATTAGTAATACAATTTTCTTCTT
This sequence comes from Rhyacophila evoluta, assembly GCA_022683975.1. Taxonomy (NCBI): domain Eukaryota; kingdom Metazoa; phylum Arthropoda; class Insecta; order Trichoptera; family Rhyacophilidae; genus Rhyacophila; species Rhyacophila evoluta. The sequence goes on from JAGVSQ010000025.1 coordinate 34,578, forward strand.
ACAACACTGCAATTAAATGCATGCGATTGTGAGTGATACATTTAAAAATTTAAGCCTCGACAATGTTGTGAGAATTTTATCGTAAAATATACGAGTACTTATAATGTTATCATATTTCTTTCATAAAAAAGTTCAAGTGTGAAGTTGGTGTAATAAAATAAAAAAATCTATGATATTGCATGGAATAAAGTGCCGTAAAAAGAGTTAATACTTGAGCCTGAAGGAAACTATAAAAACCCTAACAAATCCTCTGAGTATATCAGATTTTTTTTATATCTACAGGTACAGATTTATTGAACATACGTAAAAAAATATTTTATGACGAAAATATATACGGGACATAAAAACTTTTCATGTCTTCGCCGCTGATAAGCTGAAATGATCGACTATGACGCTGCTATGACAGTTTTGAATTAATCGCATATAATTTAAAATTGAATCATACGATTGTAATTTTTGATCATGTAATCCAAAACTGAACTATTTTCCATAAACTATTCGCCAAATATTCACAATTATTATGCAGTTGTATATCATGGCGTAACGAACATTAAGCACTATTCAATATGCCTGCCAATGTCAACTGTACCAAAACCAGCTTCTGCAGAATACTTAGTTGTATATATTTTTTAGATATTACAAAAATGAAGATCTGTATGCCGAATAAGTTGAGAAATGGTTTAACATCTAACCCTTGTTATAAACAAACTATCAAAATGACTCTAATTTGTAGAGATCCATACTGATCTTCGAATTAATCAATAACATATTGTATATTATTTAAACTTAGATGTCTGATAAATTTTATATAATGGAAATAAAAATTACTGAATTATTTTAAAAAGGAACACTTTTACCGGGTTTACTTTTAGTTAGACTTAAAAGACATTAGAAAAAAGATATTAAATTGAGGATTTTTTGTCATTTAACCCTTTAACCAGATTGGCATCATATAATGACTGAAAAAAATCTAGTTTTAGTATTACGTATATGGCGAGCTAAACACAGGTAATTCTTATATTCAGGCATACATTGAAAAACTAGGATACCATTTAGTATTGCAGCTTAAGATAAAGATCGAAGTATGAAAAAATAAGCAAAATCCTTCAAAATATAATTTTTATTACTTACATGATTATAAAGTTTTCTGACAAGTTAGTCATGCAAATCTCGAACGCGTGTATGATCCATATCATTTTCTATTACTGGTGCCGAGCAACGCTGATTCAATGTTGAATACATTTAATTTATTAATGAAGTTATTTTGTGTATTTTGACATACTGATTGTCATTTAATTTTCGAGAACAAGAAAAATATATTTTTTTATTTTTTATGAGATAACTAATATTCACGGATTTTCATAATTTTTTGATAAAAAAGTAGTCAATTTCAAAAACAATTGTAATGTAAACAGATAATTCGTTCAACAGTTTGCAAAAAATATTCAAGGTCAAACGTCACCGCGTAAAAGGGTTAACGAATATTTTCAATTGCGTTGCGTGTACGTGACATGTGTCAGTCACAATGCTTTACTAAAATCGTTTTAAAGGTTATATCTTAGGTTATTAAAGTTATAAATAACAATATTGAGTTAAATTTTGATTTAATAATGATGGATTGAAGGCAATAATTTTCTTGTTTTCGCTCCGTCTGCAAGGAACACTTTTTTGTCCCATATCAATTGAAATTTCTGGCGTCATATTAAAAAGCAAGTACGGCTAGGTATGCGCTTAATGTTGACAGCGATTGATTATATATATAAAAAACACTACGTTTGCGGGATTTAAAAATCTCAAAATATTTAACCGCATGTAGGGCACGTCACTTTGAGGAGAAAAATTTAATTTGGCATCAAATTTAATGATCTGTAACACCTTTAGATGATCTTAATTTTCTCTCGTCATGGTATTTTATCAAAATTCTGATATCACCTTAGTACGGAGGTATTACCCCTTTATATGAAAGCTGTCTTTAATAGAAAAAAAGCATTGACATATTTGATATCGCAATTATATTAAATACAGCGAAAATGATTTGAGAATCATTGTCAAATAAAATAATATTTGATCATCCAATATCGTTTGTTTATTTTATTTTAAATCTTGAAAATATTGAAAATTATTACTATAAATTATTTACAGCACGAAGACTAATAATAAAAAAGAGTTATTTTGGAACATATTAAGAAAAGCGTATTTAAGACGAAGTACTCGTAAATATTACAAAAGTAAATAAAATTAAAAATGACAAGAGATTTTGAAAACTGTGAAAGGAAGGAAATGTACAAAACAGCATCCATAATCCCACCTCACTCAGGTGTAAAATATGAATAACCAAGGCAATCTCGTTAAACATCATCATTACACTCGGCATTGGCGTGGCTACTGGCAGTTTAGTTTTGCAATTAAGAATAAAACAGCTGATGTTCTCGATTACTGATATTTCCCATTAACGAATTTATTGGATAGGATATGTCGAGCTCTCTCAGTAGACTATTTTTTTGTTCAATTTTAAATTCTCTGTATTTTTGTTTTTTAAATATTCTATTTATATTTTTATTTATTAAATGTATGTAATATTGTCAATGGCTTGTATTTATAACTTGTATTTTTTCAACCTATTAAATTAAAGCAAATATTAAATTAATTCAAACGTATAACACATTATATACAGTAAAATTCGGCAAGCTTAATTCATATGTAATAAATTTTAAGAGAAAGACTCTCAAATATCAATCAATATAACAAATTCCTTTGAAATAACCAAGTTTATTTCAATTTTTTAAAAGTAATTCTACGTTTTTGCATGATTGGCTGACAACTAATTGTGAAAAAAGTCAATGCAAATCTTCATATCCTGAATATAGGTCATTCAGAGCGGACATGATAAAGATATCATTTAAAAACATTTTTATAAAAACCTTTTCACAGTCAATTTTTCATTACAAAAGAATTTGTATGTGATGTTGAAATATACTCCGAAGAAATATAAAGAAATATATTTCAGTATTGTTTTTACCGCTTGGGTGCGTACAAAATAGTAGATGTAAATAACGAAAGGAAAATTCTAAGAAATTTTATTAAAAATAATATGCGTATAAGTTGATTTTTAATGAGTTACAGTATACATAACAGTAAACAATAAAGAAAGCTTTTATACTTGTACCAGAAGAGCTTTTTTAATATTTAAAGTAATAATGATTTCAGTCGATTCAGGGTTAATTTGATCAATATCAATACAAAGGATATTACTTTGAATGATAATTTACCTACTCTTTCATCTGCTTTTCTGTATTATCAAAATTTATTATTTCAGTGTGATATACTTTTGAGTCGCTCAATATCAACCACAATATTGTAAAATAATAAACGCAAATAATGTTATTCTCGGTATCTGAAAAGATACCGAACACGCTTCACAGTCGAAGATTAAAAGTTCAAATTATACTGCTGCAAGATTAAAAAAAAAAAACAAAAGTGCATGACCAAATGGCCGATAGGTTGAAGAATTGAGAATGTTTTCAGCCAGCCGTCACTGCACGACTCTTTAACAAAAAGAAAAATATGTTTGGATTTTGTCTTCATTAATTGTCTATTCTTATTTTAATTCATTACACTTTACACGTTACACTTTGTAACTATAAACGTGTACTCTGAAATTCCTAAATTCCTGTCGCAAACTTCGTCTCCCACTTTAACTTTAACTCAGAATATGTACCATACAATACAAGCATCTCAAATTTAGTATTGCGAACTTCGTTTTACATCTCATCTTAATGAGGGTTATGTTAGGTTAGGTATTGGTAGGTTAGGTAGGTTTACATAAAAGTCTTGCTGAACAAAATCATGCTGATTTAATATAGAATAGGATATAGAGATCATTATGTAATGCATAAAAATCGCTGTAGCATTTTCTTCGCTTCTTTACATCTTCACATATATTTATAGAGATTGTTTTTATGTTCGTTTTTTTTCACATTCATTAACTTAAAATTTCTCTGTATAAAATTTGTACTCATTTACTGTCACAAATAAATGAATATATATTTGGAACAGTATGCTTTTTAATTGAGTTAATAAAAATCTAAAGGGTGACGTGATATCACAAATTTATTTAATAATATAACACGATAATATTTTCTGTCATCCTAAGTAAAAAAATTCGATTTTTTTATCACGTAAATAATTCTCCTTCGGGGAGAAATGTTCATAAAACGAGACTCGTTATAAGAGGAGCACGAACGCAAACTCCAGACGTCGATTAACGTATTGAAAACTCCAATATTTCAAAAAATCTCAATGTCAAAAAACTACTAAAAAAATACATTTTTTCGGCGTGCTGTAATGTTTAATTTTTTTATTACTTCCACTGTGAGTGTGGAATATATGGGTCTAAAGTATATAATATAATATCAAGAATTATCACGAAAAACTTTTCAACGAGGATTGGTTGACCGTTGAAAATATATATATTTTAATTTTCAACCATCCCTAAAACACAATTAAGTAACATTTTTTTAAATAATTGCGTTACACATTTGGAATTAAAACAGTGTTTTCGAAGACTATTTACGTAATCATTACATTATAAATAGTATATTATTAATAATTTTATTAAATCTGAAATAGCTATCGACAAATATTCTTAAGAAAATTATATTTTAATTATTCATTTGATATTCATCGAGTATGTTTGCAACTATAGTACAACATTGTATAATAAATATTTTGTATTATCCAAATAGATACAAACTTTTTAGTGAACATAAAAACAAAGTTGAATCCATAAATCGCTCTATTGTAGTTTGAGTTGAGACATAAATTTCAGGTTGTGGATATCGTTAGTTTGAATCGATACACCGATGTAGTGTCAGAACGGATATTAGTCTCCTTTGATAGAGATACAGCAATTGAATTGCTATCTAGCTAAATTGCTATTCATCCTTCATTGTTATTGCTTTTTCGGTTGCTACGTTAGCAGTGAAAAAATAGTAATAATCTAGTCTTGTAACAGATGCATGCGATATAAAAATATACTAGTACATTAATTTTATTTACTTCAAATAAAGAAAATAAAGGAAATGGGAGATAGTTATGCTACTCGAAAATAATATAACAATCGAACTCGGATATAACGATGTCCTTAAACATTTGCTATGACCGTATTACTTACTCTAACTTTTATTTTTACTATGTATAATTAATACAATTGTTCACTATCGAATTATCAATTTTTACAACAGTTATTTAATTATGTTGATTCACAAATTATTAGATCAATCGGATCATTTATATTATGGCTATTGTATTTTCATATCATTATCATAGTTCAAATAGAAAAAATACAATTAGACAGCTTTGCTATGAATTCAATCCATAAGTATTATTGAAATTATACGGTAATACCTACTTTTAGTTATAAGTCTGAATTCCTGAATTTTAAGGACTTTCTTTTGACATAATGGAGTAATTTAAAACTATCTTGTGAAACGTTATTATATTATTATCGTTACAAAAGCTTAAATTATCTATTGTATACTTATTGGTTTCTGACGTGAACCATTGTGAATCCTCTCGAAGACATTTGCTTTACGAATTGTAGAAAAAGATGCACTAGAGTCTTTGGTTAAAGCTGCAAGAGAAAACGCTTTCTTGAGCCAGAAATAAAAACATATTTTACGAACCCATTGTCGAGATTGTGCAACCACGGAAGAACGAATCGCTAGACTCGTAACTAAATCTATTATTTGAATGGTATTATAGAAAAAAACCAAACAAAAGAATTTTGAGAATATTAATTGAGGACATTTATAGTATTTATTCTAGAGTATTATAGAAAGCATTTTTTGAAATTATTATAGCATTCAATATATTTGGATATTTTATTTACCGTCATGGCAATATTAAAAATTGACGTTGAAAATAATAACAGTGACCGGAGTGTTTATTTAACCTTGATTAATTGAATGTTTAAAATTATTTGAATGAACGAGTATGATTTTCGATTGTTTACATTTAAATATTTTAATATCAATGTTGCACAGTGATGCTGCAGATTATTTACATGTTTTTATAAGTTAATATAATTAATAAAAAGGAAAGAAAAAAATACTGAAAATTAATATAACCTCTGTCTAATGGCATTAAGTATGAAAAACTTTTAATTTTTATTAATTGTTACTTTGCTGGGTTGTACTTTGTAAAATGAAAACAAAAAAAACACATGTATTATTAGATATAACATTACAAATAGTGCTCTAGAAAAAATATGACAGAATTTATATGTATTACAAATTGCTGGATGCCAATCAAGCCCTCTCGAAGAATCCCTTTATTTGTCACGCGAAAGGAAAAATTTCTGAAGATTTCTTCTACGAATGATTTTTTCCTAGTTTTTTAAATATTGTGAAGTGATGAGTTGGTAAATAATATGTTTATGAAAGACTCAATGTTATGAAGATCTATATGATTTACGTTCGAAGCGGATATTGTAAAAGAGTATTGATGATGGTGTGAAAATGTTAAAAAGTTATTGAGAAAAGTAAATGAATAATGTAATCATAATTAAAAGTGTAATACTACAGTTATGTAAAATGGAGTACTAATAATTAAGTATTAATTTAATATAAGAAAGTGTTAATGTAGCATCCAGTCATTGCATGTTCAAAAGGTTGAGATCGACAAAAATATACTATACAAGTCGTATGTCAATTTTGTTTGTTTGAGAGACGCCTCAAGTGGCTAAAAGAGACGCGAAAGGAAGAATAATGGGCCTTCGAAGGATGAGAGGGAGGGAGGGAGAGGGAGCGCGAAAAACAATTGACACATTGGAAAATGGGAAAACTCGAAGGAAAGCAAAGGAAAAACACAGGGCTCGTGGAACGGGGCCCGGGGACACTCGAACACTCGAAAGTGTCGACTTTACTGAGCAAATCGTTTGCGGCGGCAGGTGTCGTTAACTTCGCGCCGCTTCTAAAAAAGGGTTCACTATGGTAATTTTATCACACGGAATTGTAGCTGTTTTTGAGGTAAGTATCCTGTTTTATGCACGATTATTTTGCGTTGAGATTCTTATAAAATACACATTTATTTATCTCACACAGGTGTGCGAATATAACTTTGATCTGCAATGCTATCGAAGAGTGCTACATTATATGCTTACATATATGTAATAATCATATAGCCATTTTCAGATAATATATTTTTCATCATACATTTTATTCCAATATTTATTGAATATTCACAACAGCATTGCTTAATTTATTAAATGAATTAAGTTTATACATTTGATTGATTTCTATGATGCCGAAATTAAATTGGTTAAAAGAAAAATCAATAAATTCACTTTGGTTGTGATTGCACGAATGATTTTCGTTTATTAGTAAAACATCAGCGTTAATAATAACGTTTTCAAGATAAGTTATTTAACTTTTCACATTTTAAAAGATCTTAAAACAACTGAGGTCTAAAAACTATTTTCAAAATGAAATGATTTTCCATAATTTAATTAGTATTTACTTACAACTTGTATTGTATTATACTATTGGAATTTGCTATGACTGGGTGAAACATTAATCAACTGTTATTTTTTTAAACTTTTTCATATCTATTATTTCAGTTAGCATTTAATAAGAAAAAGTAGATTTACTGGCGGTAGGGTATCAATAAAAATGGAATTATGCAAATAATTGGTTTTAAAAGTAGTTATTTCGGTGATTGTATCACTGTCAAAGATAATTGCTCATACCTTAATTAATTCTCTATGATAATTTTATTTTGTATTAAATCTTTGATGTATAAGAAAATTTAATAACATACGAATGAGAACATTCAGTTTTTCTTACATTGTTGCAAATATTTTATGAAGTTTACAAGACCTGTATCGTTCTTAGAAAAGTTTCTTCCTCTTTACACTCGTGCACTTAGGCTTGTCACAATTCTTGGGGCCAAGTGAATTCTTTGAATAGTTTTATTCATTTATCAATTGAATCGAATAACTAGTTGAATCAAATGTAGATATTTTATTTTTAAACGATCCTTATTACTCTTTATGTAATTTTGGCGATTTGTTTCAGATTAACAGCTGTGGAAAAAGTCAATATGTCTTTGACGTATTATGAATTATTTTCGAAATGTAATAATTGTTATTATTTATATTATTGTATTGTGTAAGGTGTACGAAAAATTGGATTTCAAGAAATTGCTGATACTAGTTTTATATGAATTAGAACAAACATTATAAATATTTCATGTATATATTATTTTATAGTTAGATAAGAGATCAATCTAAATATATGCAAGTAGTTAAGCTTATATTAAAAGATAAACAATGAAAAAGAAAATAAAGAAATAATAAACAAATAGCTAATTTTATTATAACACGATTATTTCAGTAAAGTGCATTGATATAAATAATCTTCTGACCTTAACATACAAATAAGGATTTCATATGAGGAGCCATAATGCGTGTGATTTATGTTAGAAAATCGAAAAAAATACGATGCAATATTTTTGTAATTTTTGATACATTGTAAAACTATATGTAACTTTCATTCGAATTATTATTGTATTTTTTTCCATGAGATTATTATGTTCTTCTTTCAATTTCAATTAAATAAGCATTTTTGTATTTCGGCGTCGTTGATACTGGAAAATTTTCTGCGCCCTTCGAGGCATGGTTGAATATATGTATATAAACGCGAAAAGAATTAAATTTATAGTTTACTTGATTTTGATAATTTCCACGTTAAAATCTGCTTCGAGAATATTATCACCACCCTGTGAATATAATGATTGTCATGTTCTGCTATGCGTTCAAAAATATATTATATATATCTCAATAATACTATGTGCATGTTACCGAAAAGAGAAATCTATAATAGTAAAGACGAAAGCTATAAATAAAATTATCTTACATCTTATACAGAATTCACTCAGTCTAAAGAAAAACGTCGCGAGTTGCCTAAAGAGATAATTCAGTGAGAGCTTTATCGCTAAAGGTCCCCAATTCAATATTTTATTTTTTGATCAATTGCTGATATTATCGAAAAGCTTCGGCGGACATATTTGATCCTCAGCTGTCAATAAAACACTTTTCAAATTATGATTAATAAGAAAGCGCCCTGTATAGAAATATTCAGCTGGTACAGCTTGATTAATTTGGAGATAATTATTAATGTTATTTACTTTCAATCTGTCAAGGGATGTCTTCAGACGTATTATAAAAAGACAACTCAAAACGTATTAGTTTTATTTTATGATTTTTAATTTTTTCAAGAATTATTGTATCAAGAAAGTAAGTTGTGTAGAGTTTTAAATATTAATATGGTATCTAAACTATGGAATGACTTAAGATGAAAAATCAAATATTTTTTATGGATTGTAGCTATTTTGTTGACAGAATTTTATCAAAATAAATCATAGCACGCATGAAATACTCAGAACAGCCTTTTACTTATCATAAGTTAAGAACAACACATTCACGTGTCATGTACTGAGGGTACAAAGTATTATTATTTCATTCGACTTATGCGTAGTCTTATTGATAACTCTGCCGCTCTGACTAGATTAGTCTGTACGTCCCTGATAACTACCTAAAAAATCTATAACATCAGCTGTTTTTCATTCCTAAATGCGGGACTATTCTGCCAGCAGTCATGCCAATACGGAGAGCAATGGCGATCCTTAACGAAATTGCCACAGATATTGATATCTATAGATATAGATATTGAGAGTGAGTTTAGATGGATCCTATTATATAAATTATTAGAATAGGGCCTGTCTAACTTACTTGGTAGACACTCTCTTCTTTATTCTGGATATATTAATTCTTTCTTCATTCCGTTTTATATTTTTGTTATAACCATATGTATATCGTGTTGTTAATGTATTTAACTTATAGTTTTAAATGTTACAACACGTATAAAATAAATAAATTAAATTAAAAGGCAATATGATAATGAACATGTAAGAATGTAAAAGTGATTATGTAGCTACATTTATGATTCGATAACGTGATGCGGATGCCGCAAAAGAGTCTCAATTT
>JAGVSQ010000025.1:51795-62233 GCA_022683975.1 Rhyacophila evoluta
AAAAAACGAAGAATATAGAATGAGTTTACTATCTAAAAATCTGTCGTGCAGAAATGCCAATTGCAATAATGAACATCGCGTGAATTTACACTTCAGATTTCACAACCGAGTATTTATGGGTGTATACAAAAGTGACTCTCTTTGTTTGTAAATATATATAGAAAAACCTGCCTTTTTTATCTGAAAAACGTCAGATTGTAACAAAATCTTATTTAGTATTTTCACTTTTTTCTTTCGGAATATCCTTAATGGCGCCCCTAAGCACACGGGGCCCCGGGCAACTGCCCGTGTTGCAGGTACCTTGAGCTGGCTCTGAGTGTAGAGTTGAAAGGGGTGGGTATATTTAGCAGTATAAATTGATTAGGAAAATTATATTTTCAAAGAATATAAATGAAACAATTTTCGCTTTATTCCATATTATAATTGTATTATCATTAATATTTTTTTTTATTAATAAGATCGAAAAGTAAATATTTTGTTCACAGAAATTATCATGATATATAACATTTCATTAACGTATCATTCTTGAGAATATTTTGAGCCGTGTTGTCCATGTATTGTGTTCAATTGTATTGCGGGCCGTATTGAGAGACAATAACATCAAACAGAATCAGAAGGCTGCAAAGCGTAAACGACGACCTTTCAAAGCTCCCGAAAAATATATTTTTGAAATCAACCGTTTCATTTGTTTCATTAGACAAAGAAAGACGTGAAATTATCTGTATACATTATATTTGACGTTAGCTACACCCCGTTACGATATGGTTTTTTTTATGCAAAATGTATTTTAAACAATAAACATATTATAGGAATATTAAGCAAATATTGTCTGGTGTAGATTTTTTTAAAAACTTCTTTCATTGAAGACGAATAAATCGAAAGAATTAAACGTCTTAAATAATCAATAAACTTTTTAAAAGTTCTAAGTCTACAAGTGTACTGTTATTTGTCACCAGATTTTCACGTTTCTATATCGTTAGGCTCTATGGATACGGTACGTGTAATTTTATGTGATAAACGATGAATAATAATTTATATAAGTAGTTATATAATTATTGTCTCCCCGGCAGGCGAGAGGTATATAATGAATCCGGTAGATGTGGGAATAATATTTAAAAAAAATCAACGCTGGATGGATACCCATTAGACTGAGAAATTATCCGGCAAGCAAATGGTGTGAACAATATTTTGTCAAGATGTAGATGCATATCCTGCATTTTAGAAATGAATAAAATTTTAGAATGTGGCAAAAAAAAAATTGACAAGGTGACATTCTGGATCGATGTGAGTGTAACAATTAAAATAAATAACATCGATAGGAAAAACAAAAATTAGCAAAAAATTAAAACTACAAATGAAAAATAAGAATGGAAAATGGGAGTAATTTATTTTTTCTGTTAATTACTCATCAATCTCTTATAAATTCTGTATATTTCCCTTTCACGGTTGATATCTCGAATAAATGATGAAATTAAAGTTTGATGAATATTTAAGAAATTATAATTTTAAAGCTATTTTAGTCTTATCATAGAAATAGAATAGAGATAGATTTAAAAATGAAAAAAAACTTTCTTGACGATGTAGAAATAATTAGAAAACGAAAGTTTGTAAGCTTTTATATATTTGCTTATAATATGTTTTTGTTTAAGTAAAAAAATACTTTTTTCATAAATCTGCAGACATATGCAAGCATTATTTCGTTATATTATATATGAATTATTGTCTCATCATGTATATAGTATGACCATATATGATAAAGATAACTATTACTCTATAAGTTTTAAATATAATACAAATTAAAATAAACAAATTTGAATTTATTTCAACAAATAAATACAACAATAAAGTTTTGTGAAATTCTTGTTGATCAGTAAAAAATAACTTTGAAGTAGTTATACATACTAAAGAATGACGTGTTTCTCTCAGCACATCTAAACCGTCCACATCACTTTGATATTGTTATTAATTTCTGTCCAAATTCACTAAAGGTATATGATGTTTGATGAATATATTAATTAAACAAAAGTTTATTGAAGAAAATAAACTAAGTTTCATTAAATTTTCGTAACAGTATTTGAAATGAATACATGTTCATCTATAAAGGCTCAAAGAAAAGACAGACTTAGGTACCGGATATATGAGTTTTTATTAATATGTTTGTACATTTGGTATGATCAATAAAATAATAATACATATTTTATTATAATATAATATTACGGCAGGCATGTCAGTATGTTATTGGCAGAAACGAGGACCTTTAATTCTACACGTAAATGGATTTTCAGTAGGGAGACCATTTTAATGATTTTACACGAGTAAAAAGTTCAACAAAACTTCAAAAAAGCTCATATTCTCTGTATTAGGTTTCTACTGTTAATATTCTTTTTCCTTATCTGCTGATTAAGTAGAGTATTTGGATAACATATAATACCTACAAGAATTCTTGATAAAACCTGTGATATCTGTCAGAATTATTCGAAAATTGTCTGGTTGCATCCTGTAGATAGTAATTCAAAACTATTAATACTAAGCTACTAGAGGTCCCAAAATATTAAATAATTGAATAATGATGAAAGAGGTTGAGTTCAGTCTCTCTTAGGTTAGCTATATATACTGAGCCAGATAAAATGCTACATCTGCATAATAGTTTGCTCTATAATATAAAACTATAATACATGCTATAAGTCATAGCAAAAGAATTATTGGGGAAAATGCCTAAATTTAACTTCCCTAAAGTATAAACTTGAAATTTCATACCCCCATGGTACTTTTTTATTTATGACTTTTTTCACTGCTGTTGATAACGATTTTTTTACGTTTAGTTTATTATAAATATCACACATATTGATTGAGAATATAGTATGTTTGATAGTAAGATAAAAACAGATATAAATGATTTATCGTGTTGAATTTTCGGCCACAAAAACATTGTAGAAGTTAAAAGCTATTTTCTGATATTTAAAAGATTAGTTATGCTCTACGAGACTATAAAGACGTCATACACAAATTTATTTACACTAGAGGACTAGGGAGTAACTTTGGTTGATTTTATTAGCCTAGGGTACAAATTAAAACGTCGTCCTCAGTGAAATAATTCCATTAGTGGAATTTAAAAGTTTCATCGCATGAATTTAAAAATTACGCTTTTTATAATTTCCTCGCCAGTGGTCCCTAGTTTAAATTCACGAAGTGTGGTGACAACACGTCTGACCCACATCGGCATTACCGTGTTGCGAAATCGAATTTTATTTTTACTCGCTGGCCGGTAAAAAATTATCCTCCAAAATGTTAACCGGGCCTTACTTATTTCTTTTATAAACAAAACACGTTTTCGCATGTGCGTTTCACGTTATATGAGAAATTATGGTTGTATTAAATAAAAGTATCAGATCATATTAGAAAAATAAATATTTTCCACTATTGATATAAATTTCGATACATTTATCAGATTGTGTACTTTTGAAAAACCTAATATTTCTTTGATAAAATAAAAACAATTCATGCTAACGGAAATTCACTCTATATTTAAGCTTTATTTTTCGATTGATAAGTATATTTTGCCGCAGTTAAAAGCCAGGACTGGGTGCTTAATGAGTTGAGCAAATAGATTCACAGTTAAGCCGTGAGAAAAAAAATCGGCCAATATAAATCTTTTGAAGACTGAATTGCTCCACTTTTGAAGTGGACATATTCGAAAAATAGAAAAATGCAAGGACCATTATGTTTTCGGTTGCTCAAATCCGAAATATTAATTTTTGTTAAGTTGGTCAAAATTGCCAGGCCTAAATGATGCGATTTTATCATTCAAGAAAATATCAATGTATATATTTGATTGACTGTAGGGTGCTGCACATTTCGATGTGACAGCTTATCCGCCAGCATATAATATTTCTCTTATATAACCATTACTCATGCGGAGTTATTTCTATATATAATAATAAGTCATCCAAAAGCTTCACGGATTTTTTAAAAGACGTTAGTTGGCTCTCAGTAGAGTATGCAGAAGTTCTGTCAACCCAAATTGAAAGTAAACTTTTTTGGTTGATCGATAGTCGCAATAAATTCTTCTTTCTGGAACAGTCTTGGGAATCGGGACTACATTGCAAAATTCTTTGCGTTGGTTATGTTATGAAATATGTCTTTAAGAATATGAAGACACGGTAATATGTAATATCTATTGAATTTTTGGAAATGAAGAAACGGACCGAGTTATGTTAAAAATCATACAACGCCTGTCTGGGACACGTGTTATAGATGCTTTCGGAAAACCCGAATAATGCTCATCCGAGCTTTAGTTTTATGGAAGATCATTAAGTATTCATTATTTTACAGTATGTATTTGGTGGAATTAAAAGTAAGTGATATAATCTGGTAGATACAGAGTTACTGGTTTGTGATATGGTATACTAGAGGCGTCACATTTCGATCGTATGTTCTATATAGGAAACGGAAATAGCTAAAGAATTCTTGAAAATAAATTTCGGACCATCACTGTAAAATGATACACCACATAAATAACAACAAAGTAAATACGCCAAATAAAAATAAAATATTTGCAAACAGCATTTTTGTTGAATGATTTATTGCAAACAGACACAAAATGTCAATTGTACATACTACAATGTTCTGCGGCTCTTCTCTGCCCACGAATAACGTCCCACCCACGAGTGTACTCGTATTTCACAAAAACTGAGCGATTTTCCCGGGCGTGGGTGGTAGGGTTCACATACCCTAAAATCATTTCAGTAGAAAATGGATTCAAAATTATTTTAATTTGCCGCTCACTGTGGTATAAAAGTTACGGGCAAAGGTGAAATTTCCGACGAATGAGCACCGATCAGTTCTCGTTCGAAATAGTTTGAAAGCCGCTCTACTTGAACTAGAAGTAGAAAAAAAATGGTATATTTAACAAAAGTATTTGAATTATTATTCAATATGTACGCTTATATTTATGTAATATTTTGTTTAAAATAAATAACTTAGCGTTTATTTTGAAATCAAACTTTAAATCTAGTACATACATCACCCACAATAAACAAAGTCCGCGAATATGTATTCTCATTATTTTGCATAATAGCTTAGCTTATTAAAGAAAATTTTAATTGTATAATTGTAAATACTTAAATGTTCATCTTCTGGGCATGCTTAAGATCTATTGATTGAATAGTGTCATTGATGATTTAATGCATTTTGTAATGATTATGTAAATTCAATTAATGATTATTTGTTGAATCTTTAAAGGCGGATAAATAAAAGCATTAAAATGCATGGCGGCATCTTTCAAAACTAATCTTAAGATAGTAGATACCTATTTCTATTAATGGAGGTTTTCTCAAATAGACAGGCGAGCTTAAAGCGGGTAAGCCTTATCAGTGGAAAGCTTCGTCTCTATATCTCCCACCGTAAGCTTCGGATGTCATTCCTAATACCCATCCTCAAATTCTAGTATTAAGGGATACTTCAAAGTGTTTACTTCCAGATGAGGTATATCTCGGAGAGGTCGTCAATATTTGTCTGATTGTTTTACTTCCTGAATTGAAACATACTTGCGAATAAATACTAATAGTAATATGGTACTTTTGCACAGGAAATGTAAAATGTTGACGCGATTAACTAGATATTTGAAATATAAATAAAATCCATCATTAATAAAAATTCTTTTTATTTATCACAAGATGCAGCTATCAAAGTTTTTTGGTTGTCAGCATATTAGCATATCCCGTTTAGTCCTATATTATTGTTTTAAGTTTCGTCCAGATGTGGTATTCGAGCCCACAACGTCTAGCAACAAAGCGAGCACGCAAAACTCTCAGCCACCGGGAGAATAAAAAAAAGAATACGTCGTTAGGAATAACACAAAATTTTAATTTGAAATAATTAAACCAAATCAAAATACTTGTCACTTTAATTACGTGCCACATTTCATAATTAGCTGCTATTTTGATGAAATGAGAAATGTCACCTGTTGAAACTTTCCTTTTTGATCAGATTCTAGTAAATTGGCTCGAATGCTAGTAAGAATACAAGAGGGTGTTTCAAAGAAAGCTTAATTCTAACATACATAATGAGTTAATCATTTTTTTTGATTCTGTTAATTTGTTTTTACCGAGTCAAATCTGAAAGGATATAGATCAACACAGTATGAAAATATTCGCTCCTAAAGTGGAATATATAGATTTCCGCGGTGTAAAGACACGTTTTGACAGAGAAATGGTTGCCAGACAATTCCTCAACTCGATAAACATCTAGCCCTGCATATTCGGATTTAAAAAAATCGCGAAGCTATGAGAATTGAAGGAAGCTAAGGAACCTTTTTTCCTAGGAAACTAAGAAAGGAAGAATTGAAGCTAAGGAACCTTTTGGATACTTGGAAGACTAAATAATCATACATAGATATTTGAAATCAATGTGTAGATGGCATTTTCGTCATTGTTTTAATATACTCTAATCTTAAAACTGTGCTTAATTTTACAATAAATAAATCTATTAGTTGATCTAATGATTTTAAGTACAAATTGTAGTTATCAATTACAATATATTCAAGCTTTATTCTTATATATAATTCCAGCGAGTTTCCATCTGTCATATATCTATTGAGTGCCATTAGACAACGGACGTTTTTTGTCGAGCGATTTTTACTCGTTGAGAAGCAGCAATACAGCTTATTGCTTGCACACCATATCGCGAACGTTGTGAGTCTTCGTTATAATTCTCAGTTGACATATGTGACAATAATCGATAACTGCATATAAAACAACAATACTATACATACATATGGCAGTTACATTCTTCGGGTTGAAAGAAAGAAGCAGAAAATAAAATTACGATTGAATCAAAAATTTTCGGAAATATTAAAAGTCTCATTTTTTATTAGTAACCCTCTGGCTGCCATTATGTTTTTGAAAATATTTAAATTTTAGTAAATGATTGACCAGGAAGAACCATTTATAGTTATTATCAGGGCAATGTGGTAGATTTTCTCAGTGTGATACAAGTCTTCAAAATGCTCGCGCGCTGAAAATATTTTTCACTTCCTTTCAAAAATTTTGGTTTCTCGTTTTTTAAGTGTTTACCGCCCTCACATTCGTCAAGAATAGTAGAAGGTCGCGTAATTTGGAACATTTTTATTGATTTCGCTACTTTTGCCGCCCCTTACGTGATGCCGCCTGATGCAACCGCGTCTCTGCTTCATAGAATGACACGGCCTTGGTTATTTTTAATCAATAAAAATATCACATCACTCAAAAAAAAATGCTGTTTTTTTATTCACCGTGTGTGATCTAATAAAAATCCAGACGCAAAGATGGAACGATCGTTATCAGCATTTTTCACTAATATCATGAGAGACGATATGTCATTGTTTAGCAGCCAAAGATTTAAAAATCTGTCAGTCTTATTATTTGAATTTATCAATGAATTTAAATATAATTTCGTTATTTTTTGCTAATTCACACTAAAAATGGCAAATTGAATAATAACAGTGGCCGACACACGATACTTTAACTTTGATTAATCAGATGCGATTTTTGATATCGTCATTTGAATAATTTAGACTATAATAATCTAACTTAATTATGATCCCCATAAATTCTGAAAAGTGGCTTTATTTTGACTAAATTTTGACTAAGCGTCATCTGTAGCTATAAACTAATATCCAAATTTACGTGAATGAAAACTTTCCAAGTTATATGAAAATAGCTTTTCTGAAATTTTACGTGGCGCATAATAAATCGAGTTGCCAATCTCTGGTCTCGGTTATAAATTGTAAGACATTAAGAAATGTTATTATTCAAGATTTTGAATTGAAGATTTCAACAGATTGCAAAATCTTAATTGTAGCCGAAATAAAATTACTTAGCGACACTAATTTAATTACAACGTATTATTTATTTGCGTCGATTTTGATTTTGAATAATTCGACTAAAAGTCTATGACAAATTAATTCACCGACTTGCTGGACAATTTGTCACTTGACTATATAGCAACAATTACAACGAACTTCACATTTAAAAAATCTGTCCATAAATATTTGAAATTAAATTTATAAACTGTTATTTATTTTTATTGTCGAGAATATTACACTTCAATAAGACTTCATTTATAAAAGCTCTTCTTCGATGTGTAATCGACTTAATTTGTCACTGATTTTTTACTTGATCGATTAATATGCTAAATATTTTTTCTACTGTTTCTTCTATAGATATTTTACGCTTTTTAAATTATAAAAACATTAGTTTTCAATTTAGATAAAAATAAATGGGCCCAATGTCATTGAAGGTAACCAATTGGCTTCTTTTGCTTCATTAAATGTAATTTATTATTTAACATATTGAGAACTTCACAAATTAAAGGAATAAAGCATATACAAGATACTATGGAAAACTATAGAGTATACACTTAACAAAAAAAAAAAAAAATTACCTCGAATAAAAGTAGAAAGAGTTTTGAGAAATAAATGAAAATAAGAGGGCCTAGTAATAAAATTCTATGGGCTATTCTAGAAATTTATAAAATAACATTGATGTAAATTTAGTTTTTTTTAGATAGAGATATTGTCACTCGTTTCTGTATTAATACTGGCAGGTAAGCTCTATGCTTTGGGATAAATAAAAAACAGCTCCTATTCTCGATTCCCCATGTAGTCAGAGACGAACAGACTAATATTAGCATGGAAGCTAGACTTTTTCGACAAGCCACGCATTTGTCGAAAGTTACATAATAATAATTTAAAAAACATTGATTATGTGTTGAAATTTATATTTCTTTATAACAGAATGGAATCACTGTCATATAAATCGCGATAAAAGAAAATGATGAAATTATAGGGTAGAGTTGTATCATTGTTTTGTACTTGATTTTGATGAGTAGAAAGTAATATACAATGATAGTATTTGTTGAACAGTTATGGTTAATAAAGTTATTTTATAATTTTAGTCTGGTTCTTAACAATGGCATACGATCGTACTTAATTGAATGGAATACACTGCTTGTTACAATTATTCTATTTAGATAAAATGTATTAATACTGACGTAGATATGAGCTGATCTTCCCACATTAATTAACCCTTCAGTTGTCGAATCTTTTGAGATTAGTATGCAGGGATGCCGCAAATATATAAATGATGAAAACAGAACAGAAATGCGTAACTGAGAGTTTACATGTCTAAACAGACGACACATGGAATACTATACGATCAAATATCGTAATATGCATGGTTTTTTCCTTACTGATGATATCAACTTCAACGGACTTGATATATTTTTTTAACGTAACAACAATTGGTGTACCAGATTTTAACAGGAAAGAGGTTAATATGTGGATACGTTTTATGACGGAAATTATTTTGCTAGATTTAAAAAAAAGATAAAATCTGGGAAATAACGAAAAGCTCAAAAGTTTACATGATAAAAAAAACGTTATTTTAGCATATTTGTTGCAAAACTTTTGAAATATTTTCGACGTTATATAAATCTATATGAAATAGTAATTAAAAATATTTGGATATGAAAGACTTTGATTCAACATTTCACAAAGTATTATAATTATATTAATGTGTGATATTTTTAGTCTCAGGAATATTTAAATACCATTTTGTATGTAAAATTGTACATATACTGTTAAATTGTTGATGTAATCTTCTGGTTTTTGGATTTTTATCATATGTAACGCTTTTGCCAATTTTCTTATCATTATTAAAATTGAAAAATATACGTAAGCAAACAAGCTTACCTGACATCACCAAAAAATTACTATAGGATGAAAAAAATGTATTGAAATTCAAAATGTGGCCCATGGCCCGTACAATCCATGGAAACAGCATTGCCAGACGTCGAAAAAAAAAGTTGAAAAAAAAAACCAAAAAACGGGGGCGAAGAAAAACTCCGCTTGGCGAATTGAAAAACTAAGGATGGCTATAAAATTCAGAGGTGTATTTTTTCTGCACTTTTCCCTATATCGACTTTTTCCTAGTAAAAAAAGGGGCCGCGAGGAAACAATTTGACACTTTTTTACGGGTGAGTTTCGGGAGGACGTGATGGGATTTAATTTTTAGACTGGTTTTTTCCCACCCTTAAAAATATCCCTTGGAAATTTTCAACGAACGGCTCGCATAGCAGACCCGAGCGTGGAAGAATCTCGTGCCCTCTGGCTTGTGCCGAATGAGATTTATCAATGCGGTGACCAACATGAGCTTTTTTATATACCCGGAAACTACGAAAACTCTGCCGCAAAAATGAAACCGTTTAAAAAGAATGACAAATAATAGTGATAATAAAGAAAAGATCATCCGTTAAATGTATTGAAACTTTTAATTTTTTGCAGAATAATTTAAAAAAAATCATTTCTAAAACGTTATTGTTATAAATACATCCAATATTACACACACAAAAAATCTTGGCATTTAAATTAGTAAATACATTTAGAAATGAATAATATTTT
>JAGVSQ010000026.1:0-21820 GCA_022683975.1 Rhyacophila evoluta
TGCCGAAAGGCGAAACCCGGGTCGCTAACAGTGATCTCACATATGGAAGTTTATTTAATTCAGAATTTAATATCAAGAGTTGAAAAAGATTTTTTTTTATAAATGAAAATAATTCTCAACAGCTTGGCGAATACTGTTTTATTTATCCATATCTAGGGTATATTCTATATTGATTGATCGAAATATCTTTATCAGTTTGACAGATGTTTGAATATGGAATTTCAAGTAATATTTAAAGATGGCGGCGCTTTTCCGTCATGCGCACGCGCTGCAGTGAGCTGTCATGTATATCTATCATGTCGGCAAGCGGCCATTAGCAAATGCACACATAAATATTCATCTTGTAACATCAAGATAATTTCCGGGTCTCAGCTGACCGCTGGATAAGCCCACTGCTTTGAAAATAGTCTCGCTAATTTCTCTATTCAGCCATTTAGTACCCATTCCGATGGACAAACTATTATTGTTTGCTCGTAGAAATAACACTGTGTCATTTGTTTGACATTCGCTTAAGTTCGCTTTGATGTTCGGATGATTTATGATCTGCAGGTCTTAAAATTTTCAAATAGATCCTTAATTATGTGATTCCAAGTACATTTTTCTTTTCCAAATATGTGTGTTTTATGTTGTACCGTCAAATATTTATGTTTTGTATTATTTATATTTATTATTTGATTTTTAATACAAATATCTGATGTTGTTGTATAATAATCACGAATAACGATTTATATAGCGCATGGATAGGTATTAATGGGTGAATATGCCTGAATTAAATTGCTCATGCATTTTAGAAAAAAATCTGCTCAACTAACAGCGACTGAAGTATGAAATGTAATTTATTTTAAATATGGTATATTTAATTATCTCCTAATTATATCTTGATAAATTGACAATGTGCAAATTGTACAATAAAGAGATTGATACATTATCAACAAGATATATCTAAACCGTTAGTCGCAATTATTTTAAGTTTGTAAGATTTGAGACGTCTTCGACGCCCACGATTATAAATCGAGCATTAATTGTATTCAGTGAATTATGTATTAACCATCTTGTTCGCGTTTTAATAACGAGCCTCACTTGGAAAAAATTCGTGATTTACGGAGTCAGTCAATCAGTAACAGGTCAGAGTATTGATTTCTTTATAATTTCTTCAACACATTTTACTCTGTAGAAATTAATAGTGATCCTTTTCGTTTTATGTCGTCCCATCCACAGTATTTTGTTTCTTTTATATTATGAAGAATGGGTGTGTGATGCAGTGTGCGGTGTAAGGAATTTCAAAGATTGTAGTATTGACTTGTGTTCGATGTCTCGAAACTGAAAAATACCATGGTTTTGATAGTTTTCTTCGAGGTGCACACTTACAAAAACAAGCTTTACTAGTTTCCATCGACTGGCTTCGTTTTGGAACTACAATTTATTGCAAAATGGATGTTTAGCAGTACTAGTTGAAGATCAAAGGTTTTACAAGCGGTTCCGCATTTTAACTGTTATCTAATTATCGATTTTATTACTGATAATATACGGATAGTATCCAAGCCCTTAATGGTATATTAAAAGTTCCTTGCCATTTGAACACTCGTTTATTTAATACGAACAAAAACGGTGCCTCTTATTTCCGTAATACACTAAAGTATTATTATATATAGTATTATTATACAGGGTAAGTAGATGTTTTCTCGTTTAAAACCCCCATTGAAATAAAAGCTTCAATGTTTCAATATATATCATTCACAACGTTTTCGTTTAAAGGAAATGAAATTCAAAGTAACTTTGTTTAATAAAGTCTTAAGTAAGAGTTAAATGGATTACAGAGGCCCAATAATATTTTACAAAAAAAACCAGTGCCTTTCTATATAATACAATAAAATAAACCACCAATAATATTTTTAAAAAATCAGCATAAAAAAATAATTATTCAAAGATGTTCTAATGCTTCTTGGTACTTTTCTTTATATTTTTTAGTAAAACTTTAAAAGAAACTTAAATTGATTTGTGAGTATTCAAGAAAAAACGGGTTTTCTTTAGCTTTTGATTCTAAGAGATATTGTTCAGTGAAACCAAGAATTGTACAATAATTTGTCGATTGCCCAACATATTATAAAGAAATTTTGATTATCACAATATTTTTCAGCCTTGCAGTATAGCCTGCAGATACTGGATAATATTTCACGATACTATTGAGGGTCTGCGAATGTTTTAGACTCGACTAAAACATAGATTCACTTTAAAAACGTTGATTTTAATTGTTTTGACTTTTTTTTTCTTGGATGCTTTATAATTTAAATAACGTAATGCAAATAACGCCTTACATATGAATTGATAGACAGGCATGCCTTTTTAGTCGTGTTACGTTATATTTCTGTTACTTCATCTAACCTGTTATTAAATAACATTATGCCTTAAATCTTCCCTTATAAGCTGTTCTTCGGATTCTTGGAGTAAAATTGGAAGCACGACGCAGCTTCAGCAAATATCATCAGCTTACAAAGGGGCATATGCAAACACGGTCATTACATTTCCACAAAACCGCGTTTATGCTTCTATTGAGAAAACAAGGTTTCAGATAAGGCCTGGGTATAGGGTGCACACTTCTTATCTGTGCGTTTGTGATACTCTAAACTTTATAAAGTTTTTATCCGCTTTTGCTATCTTCTTCATACTTTACTTTTGCATGAATTATACAGGAATATAGTATAGCTTTACGAGCGTGAGGCACTCTTCACAGTGTCAGAAGTGTCTCAGGAGGTGCTTTCCATAGCTCTCGATTGGCGATAATTACTTCTCTTTTAATTTTATTATCAAAAATCGTTGAGAAAAAAACTTCTTGTTAAATGTATTTTCTTGCCATTTATTTTTTAAGCTATTCGCGGAAAACTATCAGTTGTTATAATAAAAGGTGAATTAGTTCGTTGGCTTAATAAATCATTATCGTCTACTCGGAATATTACATTATAAAATAACCACTCTGAATTCGGACTAATAAAGAGAGCTTTTGTTGGTAGCCAGTACCCACCCTAAATAGCCACAGTTATGATTAAGTGTATTCCCAACATGGATGATAATGTATACATTTTTTTGAATGCCAACGGAATAATATATTATGTATGTTTTTTTAATACTTTTGAAATTTATTGATATTGTATGTATCCTTCATTTATTTTTATTAAGCTGATATTTATTACTTGGTTGACGTATTTTAAAAGTCCACTGTCTGCTTTTATGTGAAATTCAATCATTTTATATGGGACGATAACCATGCCGTTTAAATTATCATCCCATAGTGTGTCATTTTTACTACAGTTTTATCGATAGTAAGTAAGCTTCTCTTACATTATTAAATTTTCTTTACGACTTTTTGCTGACAATCATTTTCGACTTTTATATGATTCCTTTATTGCTGTCGCATGAGATTTATCTAGATTGTTGTATAAAACACGTAAACCAAAGGTTCTATTAAAGTACTATTAAATCGCGATACAAACATCGAGCCATATTAAAATATGTTCAATTTTATTGTACAAAATAAAATACGCAAGTTTTATCTGAGAGATTTTATGTTGGCAATAAGTTTAAATTTGATAAATTATACTCACTTAAATATAACAGTAAAGTATTTTTGAGAAGTTTGTGAGTAAATATCTTTAAATGACATTACCATTAAAACCAGTATAATGCC
Organism: Rhyacophila evoluta; assembly: GCA_022683975.1. Classification (NCBI taxonomy): domain Eukaryota; kingdom Metazoa; phylum Arthropoda; class Insecta; order Trichoptera; family Rhyacophilidae; genus Rhyacophila; species Rhyacophila evoluta. The sequence goes on from JAGVSQ010000026.1 coordinate 3,683, forward strand.
ATTTCTTTTCCTAGAAGCTGTTTCTGATCTTTTAGATTTGTAATTATCTTTGACCAAATATTTAAAAACTAAAGCCTTTTCGATCCTGATTGCTTTGTGCTGGCAATTATTCATTTGCAGCATAGGTACAGTCTATATTAATGTTGTCAATCCGCATCATTCAGGAGAGCATAAAAAAATGTTTATTTATCTATTATTATTTATCTATAATTTTTGCTAACTTCGTGTCACCCCATCCTAGTAAGCAGGCTTCTGTATTTACCCAACCGTGTCTGAGTTTACATAGCATTCCTAATTTAGTATTATACGAAGTTTCGATCGCTTCCGCGAATTGATTCTTCGGAATGCGATCCAATCTTCAGTTCGTATGCTGGACCAAATAAATCTGTCGATTCTCAACATATAATTCGACTGAAATCTTAATAGATATACATTTTAATATGTCAACGGATTCATTCCGAACGCGTTGTGTATGGATCTTTACAATTATAAATCTTAATAGTTTGATTTTCACGGTAATTATTCATTTGTTAGCTAATATCTCAACTGATTACGAGTATAGTTCAAGTCCTGCTATGAAACGTCACAGATACTGAATTGCATACCTAGGTGACGATCGGGTACCAATAAACAACAATAATCATATTTTATTTATGTTGCAATAGTATTTGGATAATTTAGCAATATCACATACGGATTTCCAATTACAAATACAGTTGGTGTCACACATCAGTGATTTTTCTGGTGTTTATTTGAGTACTTTTATTTTAATTAACATAGTGAAATGATACATATTTTCATTATCATAAAGTTACAATCAGCGGTAGGTCTTGGCATCCTTAAGCATTTTTGCCCAGCTCGCTATATTGATACCAATAACTTAAACCATTTCACTTTTTATACGACAAGCACTTTATATAACATTTGTTTCATTGTTGAAATATAACCGACAATCATTTGCCAGTCGAAATAACTATCGACAACGTAATATACATTATAATCCTGTTATTCAACATGATTTTCCAATTCTTACAAATGGACACTCTTTATGAGACAGGAAGAAAAATGAGAAAATTACAAGCTTAAACATAAATTTATCAATAAACAGTGTATTAATAAATAAAAGATTTCTAATTTTATTATCGTTCCAAACAATATTTACGTTAATTTCATAAATATATTTTTTTAATACACATATGTGAATAATTTTTGTAATAAACAACGCACTATTTCGCAAGCCACGTCAATCTAATTTATCATATTATTTTTTTCTTACGTATTTTAATTTTGTATCTGATTACATACATTTTTCTTACTGCGGGGACTTTTATCAATATCTGCAACACAGTTTCAGTCTTATTCTTGTCATAGTCTTCATTTCTGCTTTACCTGACGTATTATGTATTGTTTAAAATATACAATAGTTTACCTCAGATTCAAAACCACTGGAAAAACTCAATATATTTTCATGCAATTTTAAATTACTCTCATTTCATACACTTTCACTATCCGCCTTCGTGAAAATAAAAATGTTTATTTTTTCCATCGAAATAAATCAACTTATTATCATGCCAAAATAATTGCTTGCTTATTCATTTGTCATGTCATGACTTCTGTATCATTAGTCATTAACCATTATGTTATAATAGCGTTGATTTTTGTGTTTAGCAATTCTATCCGATCGCGTTATTCTACCATTTCTTACGTTGTAGTAAGTTCTTCGAATTTTATTGTTGCGTAGTTGGAGTTCTCATTGATTATGCTACGACGAATGACAAAAGTCATAGATGTAGACCGAGTTCATTGTGGCTCTCACAGAGAATCATCTTAGTAAGTAGATATTTATTTTAAACTAGTAAAAAGTGTTTTACGTAAAAACAAATTCGTCCTACCAAACATGCGATGATTGAATAACCATCACCAAACATTGGTGGCTGCATTACCTTGGGATGATGGTAACCAGTACAGCTTGAGATTAAATCAGCCGTTGCTTCATCTTCCTTCGTTATTTGTCATTTCAGCGTCTTGGGATAGTTGCACACTTCGGGTGCATATTGTTGTACAACAGTTTATAATATTGTATTAAATCTAACAAAAGGAAAAAGCTCTTATAATCACTCGTATATGACGAATAAAACCATATTAGACTGGAACTAGATATTAACGAACTACTACTCTTTAAACTTTTAAGTTGTTTCACGTTCGATTATTAGAATTTTTATACCATGTCTGTGTGAATACCTAATAAAATATATGTATGTATCTTCATAATTAAAAAAACAAATCTTTACTGCTGTTTCATGTGGATTGATTTAAGTAAATCATTCGACACAGTTGTCATCTAGTCATCCTTATTTAATTATTACACATCCACGAGCAAGTGATCACCGATACCAAAACTCGGCGCTTAACAATTTGACTGCCTAAGCGACCGGAAACTGGTGTACTTATTTTTTCGACCCTAGAAAGTCAAAAGGACCTAACCCACTCAGAATTTTTTTTACAGGAGGCACAAAAAACCGTTTGTAATGATTTTGTGCCAAAGTCAAAATATTAAAATCCTTGAAAGAAGCTACGACTAAAACTGGTATTTTATTTATTTAAGTTGATATTGAGTTTTTTAAGAAAAATAATAAAATAAATGTGGTGGAAGTGCTTTTTCCTGGTCGCAATTTTACTGGATTCTTATTTTTTAAACTTTAAGGCCCATTTGGTATTTACATCCTTTTGATAAAACGATTGTCAATACAAACTATTTTCAATAAACTGAGGATTACTTCCTTTGGCCCTTCTACAGTTGTTATTATTTTTGTACCTTTATTAATAATATTATAGTGTTAAGATCTTAAGCGGAGAGAAATGAGCCACTAAAATAATCACGAGATTTTTAAGTGGCAAGATAATATTTTATCGTAAATTTCTTGCAATCATTTGCATTTAATAGCATATAAGACTCTATGCACGTTTGTTAAAATATCCCGATTGGCGATTGCTGATTATTTGTCATTGGGTGTATCATAATCGAAGGAGGTGCACAATTGTTCTACGCGTCGTCCAATATGTAACGTGAGTGATCATGCTGGGCCGCGGTGGCGCAGTGGCGGTGGGGTCACGCGGCAAGGCCGGGTACACGTGTTCTTACCCGCCGGTGATCCGGAGGACGTGGCAACTCGCGGTCGCGATGCTGGTGTCCTCACGAGTGCAGCGAATGTTGTCTTTCATTGCGAATAATATTTATTACTATATCGCAATATTACATTATTATTATCTCAATTGTATAATCGTTGAAGTAATTGATATTAAATTAAGGATTAATTGAAATATCTTCACTGTGACTTCCACGCTAGTTTCTGTATATATTATGAATATAAAAAAAATTCAAATAATTTTTTGTCATTTTTTTTATTTTTATTGAACTTTTTTTGTATATATATATATATATACACGATACTTACTTGATTCGTTAGGCATTCCGTGCTGCATCATTGAATTGCATCATGAATGCATCTGCAATTTTGGGATTGAAGCATGAAATTTCCAGTACTAATTTATTTATTTTGTACGTGCTCTAACATTACAAATTATAAGTTGAATACATTAACAACACGATATAAATATGATTATAAACAAAATAATAAAGAAAGATATAATATATATATATACAAAAGGAAGAAGACAGTGCCTACCAACTAAGTAAGACAGACCCTATTCTAATAATGTATATAATAACATCCATCTAAACTCACTCTCACCTAGGTGGAAGATATCAATATCCGAGGCAATCTCGTTAAACATCATCATTGCTCTCCGCATTGGCATGAATACTAGCAGGATAGTCCTGCATTTATGAACGAAAAACAGTTGATGTTCTCGATTTCTTAGCTAGTTATCAGGGACGTACAGACCAATATTAGCTAGAGCGGCGTTCATTTCTTGGCCACCGATGAAATATGTTTGGGGATTACAGCTGAATTGCAGAACATTCGACAGTAATTATAGTATGTTGGTGTAAATACATATTTCTAAAACACTTTCGTGCATTTTTTCTAATAATGTTAAGTTAAAAATTGGTGTGTTTTCTTGTGTATCTATTCCACGGACATATCGCTTTATACCGTCGTCAATTGTCATATATTATATCACTTGCGTCTTTCACGCTTCGCAAATAATAGTCAATTCTTGTCGCCGAAATCACTCTGGCCGCTTGTCCCTATAGAAAATCAGATACGTTTTGCATTTCAATGGAATTAATCGAAACTACAAAGCATTGTCGTATGGTGTGCGCGAACACACTTTTCATTGTATCATGGACGTACAATCTTTTCGCTGTTCGTTTTTTTTTGCCTCCCAACTATTCCTGGAACTTTAAATACTGCATCGTAATCTGTATATCGATTCGTTTATACATGGTACTTATTATAAATATGATAATAATATATCTACACCGCTAATAATATTATTAATAAATCGAATATCGTTTACAATCAATGACAATGAGTTTGAATTTGGCTATAATTTAATCACCTCAGTGGTGGAGTTTGTAAGCTAGAGCGCACTTTGGCAATGAAGGTTGAAATGCTTAATTTAAAAAATAATCAAAAATTAAGGAGTAATCATCAAAAAATTGGGCGATTATTTAAGAAAGAATCATAGTAAAAAAATTACATTGATAATTAATTGTCTTGATACCTTTCACATTTGGAGCGGATGTTTTTTTTCGTTGATTAAAATATATCTTAGTGTGGATAATTTAGTAATTATAAGCTATTATCTCTTTTATTTAACTAAAACTCTTCGCACCAATGCCGCCGGGATGTGACTTTTATTAGTTCTTATTTTTTCTCCGTGCTCATATAAATCAAAACAAGGATTCTTAGGAGAAAATACGTGTAATTTTCAAGCTACCAAATTTTAACGAGCAATCGTCGTGGAAATAGCCCTGTATTATTTTAATCTTATATCCTAAGTTTTTTCTATTATTTTTACATAAAAAGTAGTTTATATCAGTCTTCATATTTATACAAAAAAATCTTGCAATTCATTAACATGTGTTGACGAATGAAGATACCAGGCTTGTCTTGGATTATATATATTTCAAAAAAATATTCACATGCGCCAAACGTTGACTATAACTGGTGTATTACACTAATCTGGAGCTGTATATCAAAAGAAATAAGTACAACTGAAGATGAAGTGAGATCAATGAACCGTTTTACTAATTTAATGCTATTTTTTTCTGACGCTTATGTCATCTAAGGAGTGCTTTGATTACACTGTGGTGATAAATCATTTGTACACTTCATATTTATTTTATTAAATAAAATAACAGTATATTTTATCTATTGTATTATATTATTTACTTAAATACCATTTTATTTAATCACTACTGATTTTATCTTCTTTATATTTATATTAAATAAAATATATTTAAATGTGATATATAATTATTCAGAATTCTGCCGAGATAATATTCATGTTTAGTAAAACATTGGAGTATATAGATCTCCACATTGTTTAGGCGTATGTTAAGATATTTAATTTCACGATACATGATTGTCACTCAATTGATCAACCTTTTGGGCATCCAGTAAATAAAAATAAAAAATCAGTAGCTGTGGAAATCGATCCCTCAATCGCCGGCTCCATTTAACACGTGTCTGCTCAATAAATACTGAGGCAGTATGTAGTTACAACAGTACTTATTATAAATGATTTATTATAGTGATAATTCCGTCAAATAGTTGTATAAGCAACTTGCTAAATGTCACCAATAAAAAATAATATTAACTCGGCTCCTACTAAAATATTTATTACGAGAGGTGTGGTCGTAAATTAAAAAATATATATCCAGGTAGTTGTGTATTTCACTCGAAAGAAGACTGTTCTCCGGCAAGACCCGGTGTTTTGCAGTGGTCATTTTCGTCTTGGGCATTGTCGCATTAAAAAATAATAAGTATTATTTGCGAGTTGACACATCCGCCCATTGTTGCATTCGCTGTAACAGAATGCTGCCCATACATATTAAGTAATGCGCCGTCATATAACTTGTAACAGATTTTAATCAGGACTGTATTACACAACGAAGGAATCTGACATTTTTTCATTTCATAACTATCATATCATTATTTGCTTACAATACTATAATATACGTAATAATTATTCTTAAAAAAATCTTTTAGCTAGGCCAAGAGGCCAAATTAATAAATATCATGTAACTGTAATTTCATTATTCGTTTTCTAACGATTTATTTATATGCATAGCAAGTTTTTCATTTAAATTAAAAACCCTTAAATATCTGAGCTTGATACGTTTGTCCACGTTTTTCCAACTCTACTGTATGTGATTGGAAAATTATCCAGTTGCTACATATTTGTATGTTTATTACATCGGGAACAAATTATAAAATATAGATTGTTTATTTTTTTTTTACAATTACCAACCGTTTTCATAAACCTTTTGTTTGTTATTATTTTATAATACTATGTCTAGTGCTAGAAATATATCACTGAATGTTCGATATTATGAATACAAGTGATCATTCTATTTCGTTTGCTTGTTGCCATGTTAGGTTTGTAAATTAAAGTTATTTTATTTTTAGCTATCTTATTTTATCAGCAGTAATCTCCTTCGATCAATAACGTATTTAAGAACACGTAAAGGGAAACTAGGTCGTTATGAGATGAAAAAAAAATATATAGATTTGTTTGTTTCTTAGATTATATTGAATGCAGAAATTTTGACAGTGTAAGAAAAACTGCCAAATAATATCGACTTCATTTTTGTGTTCACAGCGATTAAGCCTGACGGATGATGGTGACAGAATTAGATCCTTTATACACAGTGAAGTGGAGGAGTTTTGAGTATTTCAGAATCATTTTGATACATGATGGATAATAACTACTCCCTGCAGCTGGTCTTATAGGGAGACTTGAAGTAAATGGGAATAGTATGTCTCTAAGTGTGTTTTAGAAATTGGGCGATAATATTTATAAGATATCATGATCTGCTAATGCCGATTGGCGGATTTAAATGTGAAATCGATAACAAACAATCGTGTTTTGAGAACAGCGATATGAATGAGATACAGACTCAACATTTCAACTTATTACTTAATATGTAACACACTTCAAAGGGATTTTTCACATGGTTTTGAACCTCTTTGTATTACACTCGATTCAATTGAATATGTTTCGCATTCATATTAGGTTGTGTAAGATTGCCAAATGTTATTAGTGGTTCCGAACAAAAGGTGCAGAATATTAATTAGCGCTTACAATTTATTTTTATGACGGTAACTGCAAAGGATTAGGCCCTATCTAAGTTTTGCATCAAACATATTAGTCTGGTTATGTTGTAAGTTGTAAGTAATTTCAAAGTGTAGAGATCGATGTCTTCAGTTATTTTTAAATGTCATTGTCATTAATATCGTTTTGTTAATGCAAATTTTGTTATGTAACATTGTATCGAAGAATGTATTACGAAACTTGTAAATTCTCATGTGTTGTGTATTATTATGAAATACAGATATTTTTTAATGTTACGCTCACATGCATGTTCCTGCTTAATTGGATGTTCAATTAGGGTCTTGACTTTCTATGAATTTCAATATTTTTACGTGAAATCAATGGGAATATTTATATCTCTTGTTTTCATTTGGAAATTAAATGAATTTAATTTATTTTTGTTATTAATTGACGGAACATATTGTTTCAAAATATCTCAAAATTAAATGCATTATGCATTGAAATAAATATCTCAGAGGCTCGCTTTATGTTGAAAATATGGTAAATATGATGACGTCAATTTCAAGTGGTGCCATGCTTTTTGTTTTGATGCGTAAAAATTAAAGTATATGCACATATTGTTTTTTAAACATTTTTTGTTGAAAATATTAATAAATTTTGTTGGAGTAATTTATAAATCGCATAATTAATAGAAGAATATTATTATTTATTTTTCAAAATTATGTAAACTTTTTTTGACGCTCATATAATTTCTGCATGTTTAATAATGTAAAATGATACAATGTTATACGAAGTTACTCATCATTTGCAAGTAAAACTAATTACCATAGAGTAGTTTTATCATATGACGAGTTCATGTAAGCAAAGGGCAGGTTAGTTAGGTGAGGTTTCGCACGAGTTCGGCTCATCTTAGGAAGGGGCGTGTTCATCAGATTCGATACACGGTCGATAATCAATTTGTCTGGCAGGCCTGGATTATACAGGGCCGGAGATGTGGAAAATACGTTAACCATTTTTTAACCATATCTCCTCCGAATGTGGTATATATCGATATATGTGGATCATAATACGCATACAATAAACTACGGTAAAGAAACAACTCAAACTAATTTTACTAAAAAAACTCATCGTGTAAAATATTATTTCCAGTGTCAAATGTAACCTAGCCACTCTCATTTCGCAAAATATAACCACACACAGACTTACTTGCATTATAATATATTAAGTACATTTAACACTTAAAAGATTTTTAAACCACGAATAGGCATATTTTTCATACAACACCAAACAGTACAAAATCGTGAAAAACGTGACATGAAATTGACTTTAAATTTGTACACACGAAAATAAATTTTATATTCATTTTTTAATTATTATTTTTCCATCCCAACAATTTAATAATAATTGTTGTTTGTTTTATTGTTTTATCCTGTCGATAGCTATTTCGAATATAATATCAATATATACATTAAATCCATTTAAATTGGTAAATTATATTTACAATATTTTTTGCAGTACTTCGCTGAAGAGTGATATGACATACTGATGTTTTATAATGTAAATAATGTTTTTGCCATCACAGACAGGCACTGACCTTGTTATGTGGGAACACAGTGCAGGGCAAGTCGCGTTTCTAATTAATGCCCGTCCTTTTTGCTCCACTGTGTCTGAGGGTTGATTAATTTCTACGCACGTATTTATAATATTGCGCACTTTCATTTTTCAAAGACCTCTATCGCCTCTTTGATGATGCGAGATTTAATTTGATCTTTATCAAAATGCATAAACTTCGGCTCGTACGGTTTTCTCATAACATAGCAAGGATTTCTCATTCACACTTAATTTTAATACTTTCTACATTAATATCGTTATATTTTGTTCTAGATATCATCGATGCATACATTATTAGTTTGCTTTTGTCGAATGTATAGATAATTATGTATATCGTTTTATCTATTATATTATGTATTAAATATCTTTTCAATGTATAAAATCAACACTGTATGTTGCAAAACAGAGTGCGTTGCAACCTTAATATTGGGTTATTCTCATTTACTTCCGGGACATTCTTGTGGAATAACAGAGTCCTCTTCTTAATGACATGGCTGCTTAAGATTAAGTTTTATAACCCATATTATTTTACTATTTTTTTAAATAATTTAATATAATGTATTATATTTCGCAATTCAAGTCTAACTTCATTGTATTTATTATTTATTTAATATTGACGTTGCTCCATGAAGCATTGACAATGAAGATTATGCTGTATAAATTATGAGTCTATTTGATATCTTTGCATCGTAATAGTGTTTATATTTCAAATTCCGCTTAAAATGTGGATCATGTTGAATTTCTCGTTGTGAAAATAGGCTGACATATTATTTTGATGTGTCGTTAATCAATGGTTTAACGCTTTAACTCATTTAGCTATCCCATTTTTTTACTTAGCTACGGACTCAAATCCGCGAATTACGATGCTAAAATACACACGGCTTTATAACTCGGATACCGAGACGACATCGCTTGAAATATCAAAATGCAAACTATTTTAGATTTTTTTTAAATTACATATCCTAACGCTTCTTTTGCGCATTGTACGGATGGTCTGAGGAATGACGAAAACGTTCAATTCTAATGATATTTTGTTTAAAATTAAACGCAATATATTCATGTTCTTAAATCGATCAATATCATAATTGATTATAGTAATTTTGAATTGTATTTTAATTTGTTTTTTCCAAAAGACTGTGTAACAGTTTTTTAAACGGGCATGCTTAATCGAAAGTATCTGTGAATATTGCTATCGAATTTTTCAGTCATTGGAGAGACGGTGATCTGAACGCAGACAAACAAAATGGAAATATTATAGGATGCCATTTTCACTGACCGCTAACGTGACACTAGTGTAAGATATTAATTTAAATTTTAATCAAAATTAGTACCCTGAGCTGCATGCATTCCTAGTGTTTGCATTCAGAATTCATTTTATGCATAGGCTTATAATTAAAACTGGAAATGCAAAAACAAAAATACATACTTCACCAACAATCTGATAAAAGGGAGTGCGTATCATTTCTTTAAAATAAATATCCATTTTAGTATTTTTTATTATCTTCCAAGTAACTGCGTGTTTAGTGCGCGCAGATTTTAACTGAAGATTGCAGGTTCGATTCCGACAGCTGATGGGTACAAAAAAATCAAAAGATATAGCGCTGGATACCCAATGAGTTCAGTGATTGCTTGACAAACAATCCTCGTTAAAACCTGTCGAAATAATCCAGAAATACACTCGCTCTATTTTTGCAGTGGTCATCTTCACACTGTTGAAATTCCTTGTGCCCCACTTCCGTAGTCGACAAAAAATCCTCTTACAAACTCCATTTCTTTCCCAGTAATTGTTTAATAATATTACTAGCCATGCAGTAATTTTGTTTGTAACTTTTATTTATACTATTTATCATTGAAATTATTTCAAAGAAATGTTCTGTATTTTTTTATTAGTCGGAATGACTTTCCCACGCGGATACTGTTTTCGTCAATCACTGCACATTGAACACGTAATAAAAATGTTTTATAGTGTAATTCAGTGAAACTGGTTTATTTTCTGTTAGTTCATTAGTTTCTTTTACCGTGGCCTAGTGGCTAGGCGCTCGTCTCTCTGTAACCGAAGACGCACAGCTATGATACACGATTCGAGCCCGTGATTTTCAACTTCTTGTTACGTGTTTTTAACTTTAAGTTATTAACACCCAATGGGTTGAACGATATTTAAATATATTTTCAACACACCGTCATAGTAGAATTGCTTTATATATATATTTGCTTAAATATTTACTATCCTAACGACCCTAACGAAGTATTGTGGCATGAACAAAATATTAAATTTTCACCAAACATATTGAATAAGAAATATCATTATACTTTCTTGTGTTAGCATTACAACACCGCCAAATAAATAAAACGTGGTCCAGCCCACCGATGGCTATTCTTAAGCGATATTTTATTTGTATAACATATTGGCACGCAGAGTGGAGCATATGGTCCTACACAGTGTGCAGATTTTCACTTCGAAAATTAAGCATATGGATCTCCGCAATGTGAATACGTCTTGACAGATTATTTATCACGAGAGTTGCATGGCAGATAATTGCTCAAAGCAATGGGCACCTAATCCTGCATTCTTAGACTTTTTAAATCCGACAGATGGGGAATCGAACCCGCATTCCCCGGATTGCTAGGCGCGCACGCTTCCGACTACGCCACCGATAGATATAGAATAGAGAAATATAACGCTATTTTGTAAACGCCGGAGGACCGTATTTTATATAATGATTTAAGATATTGGTCTATGCCGATTCGGTATTCATCTTATGGATGCCAAATTTTTACATCGCTATCAGCATTTATTATGTTAAAACGTATTCGATGAAAAAATAATGGTGTGTATATATAATCGATCAGATCTCACGGTTTGATCCACAAAAAACACATTTTTTATTTTCTATTTTTACCCACTCAATCGTGCCGAGTCGGCAGCCTTTTCGATTTATCAAATAATCGCAAGCCACTGACATATTATGTATTATCTGCCATTTCTATTACGAATGCTTATTCAGCTATTTTGTTATTTAAATAATAATAATAATAAAAACACTTCAAATGTTTTTCACTATTTACAACAACTTCACGACTGCCAATTTGTATCAACGGGGACCCACGATTTTTGTTATTTCAAATCAGTCAATTCCTGTACAATACATACGGAAATGAATCTGTATGCAGAAATGTCGTAGGTATCTGATAAATTATTCAAACTACAATAAGATATAACATATTAAATATTAATGCAAATACTATGTCAATGTTTAAGAGCAATTATTGTTGAAATGCAATATAAACGTTTTACATTTCTGTTGTGTTTATTTTTGTATTTTGTATTATAGACGTGTAAAAATAAAATCTTCAGCACTGCAGGTGAATTTTTGGTAAGCAATTAATGACTATTTGGCTTAATAAATACATGAAGAGATTATTTAAAGATCCCAGACTTCATTTAACTCATAACAGATTTTTAAAAAAAATACAGTAATATCTAATATAGTACGGATACTGAAAATTTGGTTTATTTCTTCACTATACATTCTTTAGACTTAATTCCAACTACTTAGCAGTTAAACACAGCGAATGTCACCGAATTGTGCACCGCATACGGGTGCCTGTAAATGATGAGCGCCCTTTTGAAAGAAAAATTAAAGTAATTCACCGGGATTTTCTACGTGTAATGACATTTTTATTTTTACCATGTTCGCTCCCACCGTAGAGCATATTGGTCTACACAGTGTGAAAATATCCACCCCGAAAGAGGAGTATATGGATTTCCGCAACGTGAAGACGTCTTGACAGATTATTTTTCACGAGATTTGTTTGTCAGACAAAAATTCAACCCAATGGGCATATTTTCTGAATTAAAACAATTAAAGCATAAAAGTAAAAGATATTTATAGACATGCGACACAGAATATTACGATGCGCTCCTTATATTATTTTAACACTGTATACTATTGGCACAGTAATTTAAAGCATACATTTCGATTAAAAATAAACGGTCGTGTATTTTACTAGTACAATAAATTTTGTTTAAAGACATGCATTAAACTAATTGGCTAGTTGCCGTCAAATAATCTATGAATCAAGTTTTCTGTTCAATATGATAAATTCACTTTTTGTTATGTGTGATATTTTCAAATCACTAGACATTTTTGACCTTATGTCTCTCAATATAAACGAATTAAAATGTTGGTATTACAAGTTCTGTTTTTGATTTTAGGTTTTGAAAAAGTCTAATTAATGATATTTTTATAATTATAAGTCCTTAGGTAAAATTATTTGAATGCGTAATCAAAATATCACAAACTTGGTTAGCCCGTAAACATTTAATATTTTTTTTACCATAGTAAAATTGAAAATTAAACATATAGTCTTGAATTATATCAAACAGTGTATCTAAAAACGCGATAGGTGAAATAATTATACATTTTTCATATAATAACCCTAAAGCGATTGTGGAAGTTATGCCAGTGTAGAAAAAAACTATGATCTTTTTTCGTTTACAAAGAAGGTCTTTTGATATCGATCGAAATGTCAATACTGAGCCATTAATTATGTTATCACTTTTTTGTTTTGTATTTTTTTAGATTCTAGAATATAAAAAAAACTGATTGTGTATTTTTTCTCCCACCTGCGGCATTTTCAACGAATCAGATTGTCAAAAAGATTTATCATTTTAATCGCATATTTGTTTTATTCATACATACGTGTATTTAAAGCAGATACCAATCTATAAATATGTATTTTTTTGATAGACTGTTAGAATAGTATGAAATAAATCTTGCATAACTGTAAAAAATAAAATATTTCTTCATATTTATTTCTCGACAAAACACGAATGAATAAAAAAATATCCGACTTGATTGCAATTTAATTAATGTAATAGATAGCTTGCAACAACTTCATTGCAAACAATGCTTAAGCTTTTTTAATGCTCTTATTTATGGAAAGGTGATTCCACGACTCATATAATTATATAGCCTGTCGAATTATAATATTTGACCGTTGAATATGCTCGTATCTAATATCGATGGGATTGCTAATTATTTGGATTCCACAATTTATTTAACAACCTTTCAACATATAGTTTATTATTTTTAGGCTTGAATTTATTGCAAGTTCACAGTAAATAAGTTCTTTATGGCTGTCCAGAGCAGGATGCTAATCATACTCTGTAGGGATGTCCAAGAATGTGTGCGGGGCGGGAAGAGTTACTCAAGTCGGTCCAACCGGCTGTTAGACCCATCGGGCTATCCGACATGGTTGCCATAAAAGCGAATTTCATTGCTTTTAAAAAAATTGCCGCGTTATACAGCGACCGTGATGATTTCTTTATATGAATTGCTTAACGAAATAAGTCTACGTTTTTTTTTCAATTAGTTTTTTATCATTCTATGTCTTTTAACTTCAGCACACTTAAGTGCGTGGCAACCTAAGTTTTGCGTAATTTATATTTACTCCCGGGACATTCCCGTCGAATAAAGTAGATCACTTCTCGATATCAGAGCTCCGGGATACGCCTGATTCAGACCAGGTAGTAAATAAGTTTTTTAAACTGTCGTTGATTGTTTTTATGAGGATCGGTTTTCAACCGGTCGCTCATTGTTGTTGATATTCACATAATTTTATGCATATACAGAAATTGAATCGGTGACCTACCATACCGAAAGATTTACAATCTTTCAGCCAAATATTTATCTAAAAAAATCATTTACTGTAACTATTTTTGAAAATTGTTTATACACCAAACTAGTTACAAAAATGCCTTAAACTGTTATGCATAAACTAAGTATATTTAAGGTCGACGTACACGAGTGTAAAATGTATACCCAGTACTTGGATTAGTACAATTTTGGTCGTGGGCGACGCTGTAATGCACCGAATATTTTATTCACGTTATACACAATAAAACAATCGTCATGTTCTCCTGCCATTATGCAACGACTTAAATTTATTAACCGTTGTGAAATACAATATGGGTGGGTTAAATTCTACTCGAATTCAAACTTGAATAATAATTAGAATATATGATATATCGTATACTGTCATACAAATGGTTACAAACTATAATCGGCTTCTGTAATTCGTTCTATTTTTTTGCATTTATTGTTTTGACAAGTATTTTTTTTTAGCTAATGAATAAATCAACTTGTTATCGATATAAAAATCTGCAGTGCGCACCGTGCATAATGTTTTTATCTAACCGCACTGTACCACAGTGAGTCTTAAGCCTAAATTACACTGGGAGAATTTACCGATTTATGAACCAGACGCTGCGAAAGTTCAATTGTATATTATAATAGTTATAAGTTACTTTAATAATGTTAAATAAAGCAGTGTTTCTCAAAGTTTTATAAACCATTTGCCTCCCACGTGAAGAAGATACATTAATGGCTTTCGAATATCTGTCATTGGCAACGTAAATCGTTTAAAATTAAGCGCAGATATTCGTAAAATAAAATTTATTGACCTTATTTTTTTAATCATTTATCAAAAATGCAGGATTGGATGCCTATTGACTTACAATCAAGAACGCGTGAAGTAAAAATTGTCAGTACAAATCTTCACTCTGCGAAATTGCATATAATCTATTTACTACAGAGGGTATCTTCATACTGGAGATTTCCATATTATGTTTCACGTTTCGAGTCGATATGGTAAAATAAGTAGTGCTTTTAATTATAGTTTTTTTATGTAAATATCTTTCCTAATTTTAAATATGCATGGTATTATGTGACAAGATTAGTGTTAAAAGATTAAAAAATTGAGCTATTGCAACCAATTATATCAAAGCTTCCATAGCGTAGCCCTCTGGGGGCGATTATTTCATCTCATTATTCTATACCTGGGGTCGTTTAAAGTTTAATCTATTCTCTAAGTTCACTATTAAAATTCCAAACGGCCGTTGCTCAATAAATTACACCCAGGTATTGCTTCCAATGTGAACGTTCAACTTTCGAATGTTGAAACTTATGCCACTTATCACACGAGTGATAGCGTCGATTGTTTATGAATATGATGTAACTTGTCTTAAACTAGCGAGGGCTTTTTGAAAAGTTCACATAATGCTCATTATCTTTTTTCTTATTTTATGCCTCGCTTATGTAACTAAATTTTGTATTAAAACTTAACCTCTTGTCATTTCTTCTGAATATGTGATTCATACTTTGTGAAAATTCGTTTGACTAAGTGATCTGCTAGGTTATACACGGATAGATTTAAATATATTCGTGTGCAGTCAATTTGAGTCAATGAGTGGACATTTGCGTAATAGTTAATATAAAACTAGTATAGTGTAGGAAATTATATGTATTAGTGCTATATTAACAAATACATTTTAGGCTGGGAAACTATTTAAATGTAAAATAATGATGTTCACTTTTGCATCGTTTTTAGAATACGCAATATTCGCGATGTAAATGTTTGGTCAATTTTCTTTCTTCATATAAATATAAATTAATGTATTGAACAGCTTTTCATAACACCCGACAGGAATTTCCCAACATTATTCCTACGTACCCTATAACATATTAAGATTTGATGGAAAAGATTTATTTATGGACATAACGATACGACCATACAATTTCAATTAAAACCCATTACTTAGGGTGTGGACAAATTCATGCGTTTCAGAATTCTTCTGTTGCGGCGGTGTGCGAATTTTTATGCATTTACGTTCAACTTCGTTTATAAAAATCACATGTTTTTCTTTATTGACACAGTCCACATTTTGGAGTTTACTGACATGCTTTAGGCAGATTAATCAATGT
Source organism: Rhyacophila evoluta (assembly GCA_022683975.1). Taxonomy (NCBI): domain Eukaryota; kingdom Metazoa; phylum Arthropoda; class Insecta; order Trichoptera; family Rhyacophilidae; genus Rhyacophila; species Rhyacophila evoluta. Next base: position 20,305 of record JAGVSQ010000026.1, read on the forward strand.
GTTCTAATCTTGCCACGGCAGGTCGCATTTTTTAAATATATAGAGTCGTAAACAATGTGTTGAGTTCGTATGATTTTGAGTTTTCAACTACTGTAGTATTTGAAAAACTTGCAAGGAATTAAACCAGTATAATTTTTTCAATATCAAAGAATTTTGGAGTTCAAACTAGAAATTATCCGTCGAAGATACTGAATAAGTGACTGATTTGGTGTGTTCTCCTTCAGTAAGCTACAAGAGACACTTCTTAACCGTGAACGAATCTCATGAGTATAAACTCTTCGAGTGGTCCTCGATTGTTTATGACTTATCATTCGAATGATATGTACGATTAGGTATGTTGTAATGGTGCACACCTCAACACATTACTTGTGATATTTTTCATGATTACCTTCATTTATTTAATGCCTCTGTTTTGTATTTTATTTTTTATTCTTTTGGATCAACACGATTACATTTAGTCACGCCACAAATCGTCACAACTAGAATGATTTATTTGAACTGATATCTACATAAATTATTATAATTCTTTATATCATATTTATAAAACATTTCCATCACGTAACTGTATTAAAATATATATTTGAATCACTTACAAATACATATAATTGATCACGAAAGTTTATGACCATCTACCCGATGCTTTAAATCTATACACGAAAATGCAGATACACAATACAATGAAGTCAATTTATTCAGTATTCAAATTAGATACACACGTATCCAACTAAAAAGTATTTATCACAAAAAGGGGATTCCCCGTATACATTCAGTGATTATTTGCAGATATGTTATTTTCCTAGAACGAACCAGTGTTCGTGTTGTGTTCATTTGTTATTACACTGCCTTAGACATTATCAGAAAGAAAACTTTTTGTTTCTTTTCATAACAAAGTTTCAAAAGATGCAGCCTGAAGGTTGATTTTTTACCATGTAACGTGTAATGTGGAAATCATTTAAACATTTGCTTTTCTCCATTAGTCATATTGCATAATATGAAGAAAAAAAAATGCTTGTGTTTAATTAGTTTTTTCAGACAATTTTATCTTTTCTACAATATTCAGTAAGTATTTCTCAATAACGTGTTTTTTACAAGTCACTCATATAAATTAATGAGAAACAGCTCTTCTGCTTAGTTCGACTGATCATCGTTTTGGAATTCATTAAAAAGGTGGACAGTTAGACACGTGAATGACAGACAACTAATATTCAATACTGATTTGTTTTACCTTTTACCGAACTGTTACATTATTATCCAAAACCATAACTACCTATTGTTAAACACGTTGACCTTCGTTTTCAGTATGGATTCGCGCATCCATCATCTTTTTTATCCTGCATACAAATCGATTGTTCTCGTAATAGATAACTGTCATTAGTCTAGGAAAAGAGTGTTCCAATCCCACCCGCACCATATATGTTTATCTTTTGTGTTCGTACCGACAAAAAATAATACATATTACAAGTAAACATACTTGCCGTTGAAATAGAATATATATGAATTATAATTTAATTTCAAC
>JAGVSQ010000026.1:21830-55507 GCA_022683975.1 Rhyacophila evoluta
GCCATTTTTGTTTTAATAAAATTAAGAAAATATAATTAAATTATAATTCATATATATTCTATTTGGCTTCCTTTCAGCATAGACATTAATCTCAAAAATCTTTTTGTGTGTCACAAAATATTCATTCGAATAGATATAACAATCGTTACTGGTACTTGTGACCGTGACTTTACATCCAATCGACAACTTCCATAGTCGGCATTTTGGTTTCAGTTGTACCCTTTGAATAATGATAACGATTAATTTTAAAGTATACACTATTATTTCCTTGCTTTTAGCAACAAGAATTGTTCTATGTATTATCTTAATAACACATTTATCACACAAACTTCTTTACTTCAAATTTCGGCTGCCCTTCAAACATCATCAATATTCTCAAGAAAACAAGACCATAGCTACCTATTTATATCTTAGACTTTCGGTGACGGTAAATTTTGATGGCGTACTTTGTAAATGTCGTTTTGAAGAAACCTCTAAATATCCAAACTCCGAAAATAGTACGTATCGCATAAGCATATACAGGGGATATATTTTTTAGGTTTAAATTCAATCGAAACCCAAATGGTTTTGGTACCTAATTTAATTACGTCATACTTCGTATTTTATCATTTCTGAAAAAATGGAGCTGCAACATACCTTTTCTACTATTTTATATACATATAAAATGTAATGACAGTATTTGTGTAAGACTTAAAATGTATCTTTTTACTTTATATATTCATTCCTTTTTTATTAATAAATCATTATGAAAGAATAACAAATCATCCCAGGACAAAAGGGAAAACCGATTCTGATGTTACGATTATTTTTATCTAAGACGATTAAATACTTCCATACAAAATATATTCTTTCTTTTCTTTCAATTGTTTTACTTAATAATACGCAAATAAAAAAAACATTAATTACAGATATCTTCGTGAAAAAAATTTCGAGGAAGAAAAAATGTATTACTTTTTTTTGAAATACGTGTTTTCCCCCCACAATACTTTTTAAATAAATATTTATTTTTCTTCTTGATTTTTCAGCTTAAATTATGTAATACAAAAATACTTGAATTTTTAAAATCCAAATATACATAACTGAGCTGAGCAAAAAATATATCTTAAGACCTTCATATATTGGACATCCATATGCTCCACTTTTGGAGCAGACATAGTAAATGAAATACATACTAACAATAACGACAATTGATTATAGCTTCTATCAAAATGCTTCAGTTACATTCGCTTACAATCTCTTAAAAAGATTTAGATTAAAAATATGTAGTAATTTCGTTGATTTGAACCATTTTTTTGTTGGAAATTAAAGATTGAAAGTATACAGCATGGAAAGATCCATTTACTCTTTTTCTGGTGTGGGTATTTTTGCAGTGAGTAGACTTATATTATGTACTTTCGCAGTGGACATGGTAAAAAATAATATCTGTTCTGTTTTGTACGTTGTATCTAGACACAAGCAACTTATTCCTTGTACAATTTAAAATTATGGATGTTTGATGAAATTATTCCATCAAACTAATCAGAGTTCAGACATCTTCTCTCGCTGTGTTATGATTATTTATTTTTATTTTTATGCATAGCCGTATTGAAAAGGCAGCGAGAGCACATTATTTATAGGCGGGGAAGTTCGTTGCACTCGATGTACAATTTTAGATTTTCGCCGCCCTCCCGCGAAACCGCCCGCTGACCCGACTCTCAGTCTGCCGCGTCCATTTTTACACAGACAATACTGTTTTGTATCCCGACCGCCATATTCATTCACGCCTACACTCTTATATTGGTCCTGACTTGACATCGCCAGACGTCGCTTCAGTCTTCGTGATTGATATTTAAATTAATGATGTGACTGTCAATCATAGAGCAATGTCCTATGAACTGAATACTAAGATTATCATTTACTTAGTCATTTATATTTCTACATTTAATATCTCGTAGATAATTAGTTCGACACTTTCAAATTACAATAAAACCTAAATTTAATATTATACATAGTACGACGAGAGGATCTTGTCTCAAATAGGGTAGATGTTAACAGGGCTTAATTAGGATAATTTGTCTCCCCGGTAGCGCAGTTGGTAGCGTATGCATAGCAATCCGGGCTCGATTCCCCATCTGTTGTTGGATTTTAAAAATCCAAAAATGCAGGACTGGATGTCCATTGGGTTGAGTTGGGTCTGACAAAAAATTCTCGTGAAAAATAATCTGTCAAAACGTCTTCACATTGCGGAAATCCATATACTCTGCTTTCAGAGTAGATATTTTCACAATGTATAGATTCATATGCTCCACTTTGGGAGGAAAAATGGTGTACAAAAAAATAGGATAAGAATCACGCGTACCGGCGAACGCCGACCAAGGTCTTGGAAAGCTGCTCCTGGGACACATCACGTTCAATAAGCCGCGGTATATACCTGCATAATGAGTAAGGACACGTGGCATGTGGGGTAGGGAAAATTATGTGTACGTTATATTACAACGAAAAAGATATTGTCAAAGTATCTGCACGCATTGCGAATCAAAAATAATTAAGAACACATAATTTTTTTTCTCCTTTCAAATGTTGTCTAAAATATTTTGCTTTAAACAAATGTAAAGCTGTATACCCAGTCTAGACTTATTCCAGAAAATGATTAATTGCCTTATCTGGACCATCTTTAAGTCTAAAAGAAGATGACGTGTTTTTGCACCGATTCTTAGATGAATACATGGAATTGAAACAGATATACTAGTTTTTGACGTATGCCAGCTATGCGTAAATATTTCTCGAACACAATTCATTTAAAAGCTTTTGTAAATTCCAATTATGCTATTAATTATAATTACCCAACTATGATATTTATCTCCATTCATCTCGTTTCCTTTCTCGAACTTTCCGCCACAGTACGAGACGTATCATTTCATACTTTCATATTATATATTGAATCATATGACTTGAACATTCGAATATCATTTTATTTAAAACCTGCACAACGCTGTTCCCTTAAATATTGGGCAATACACCTTATTTTCAGACTCAGTCGCACCAGGTTGTTGAAATACGAAATATATTTATCGATTGGCCAGTCAAAAAATTATATATGATAACTGATATATTCTAATGGGTCTTTAATTCTACCAGTGTTTGAGAAAAAATCATCGTAATCTTATTGGCTAATTGATATTGTTAAAATTAAAATGGTAATGTTGGCATTAATTTTTAATATTCATATAGAATAATTGTTTGATATTGTGAAGCTTTCAAAAGCTCTTTGTAATATTTGAATAGAAGCTTCGTACAGGTTTTGAAAAACCGGATTTTTCAGCACACGCATGTCTGTCGCACTAAATACAATGAAGGTACAAGAACAAATTACGACGTATGCAAAATATTCCGCCCGGTCTGAAAGTGCAGGTGAACTTTAAGCCGTGTCTGCATTTCTTTGCGAGTCTTTTTTTAAATCATGTTCGGCACAAGACTACTTTCGCTTGTTGCATACAAAGAAAGGATTTTTGAGTTCCAATTTATACAGCCCTTGGCAATTTGCCGAACGTCGGGCGTCTTCCCGTCTGACGATAATACAATGGTTCTTTTTATTGACATCATGTTTAGGCATGAACTCTACGCAACAAATCTAATAACCGAACATTTACTGGATATTATTGTATCGATATAATGTCATTTCTAAAATTTGAAATTACAGACGCTTAATTACAAATTTTCTTCATGCTAAAATCGACGATTTACGTTATAGCACTACCTTTAAAACTTTAAAAATAAATACATAACAGTAAGTAAGTTGTAATCTATATTTATTCTTGGGACATTCCCGTCAAATAAATTAAATCAATTTAACGAACAGGAGTATACGGATTTCCGCAATGTGAAGACATATCATGATAGAATATATGTGACTCAACCGATCAACTCATTGAGCATCCATCTAGAATCTTAGATTTTAAAAACTCTAGCAGCTGATGGAATCAAACCCGACAACACCGGCTCGAAAACGCGTGCGGTAACCTCGGCAAACTTTTGCCCGCGCAATTTTTTCGCAGCCTTTTCGATAACATATGATTTGTTTCAAATGATTTATTCTATTACTGGTTTTTAAGAATGCTTTTACGTTCATTTAATTATAGCTTTATCACAATATTCCACTAAATTGAGGGATCCACTGCAATAAATCAGTCCCCCGAAATTGCTTTATAACAGGATTATATTATTTAATTGCCGTTATCAACCTGGCGAAGCAGATTTTGTGTATTTTTCTTGCTTCTTGCAATATTAATATGGTAATTTAATTATACGATCAAATAAATGTGCTTAAATACGTAAACGATTAATAAATTAGTATCTAAACACATACATCTATCTTTATGTCATCAGTAAAAATATATAGTTATCATTCTTTACAGTGATTTGTTTTTATTACAAATTTAAACATGCTCTTTCTAATTTTTAATAATCTCACGTATGATTTGAATAATTTTGTTATTACGAGAATTTCACTGCAAAATATATTATATTAACATAAAATACCAAAGAAAATGTCTCATGAATAAATGTTAAATTTGTCTAGTGTATATTTATTGTAAATTTAATTTAGAACCGGTTGTTAATGGTTTTGCGTGACATCGCTGTCTTTGATAATAATAATAAAAAAATATTACTCTTCCACTGCCATATCGAAAATCTTATGTGGGTCTAGTCTAGACCACCTTCGCTTCTTCTGCTTCCTTAGTTGCAGAGATGCTATCTTAACCATAATATGGTCTCCGAGTACCCTTGCTCTTGCGGTTTGATATTGCATGAATAGATAATGATAAACCATACTGCTCCGTTTTATAGGAGTGAAAGTAAATCCATCAATTTTTGGCTAATTTTGTTACTATTGTTTTACACGTATCATTGAATCAATTCATTTAAATTCTTCATATTATGTAAGTTTTGCTGCAAATAGTGGTTCAGAAGACACTTCTAAGTCATGAGATAAGTATTCGATTCCCGCAGTTAAAAAAAATCGCAGTTCTGGCACGTATTTGGCTGTGATAATATTACATATAAATACAAAATATGATTTTGTTAAAAAGAGATTATTTTTTGATCGCATGGTGAATTTTGGCTGTGCTTAAACGTAAATCCTTTTATTATTTCAAAATTGGCACTGTGCGTTGTTTCCCGTCAAAAATGGCTGTCCCGGTTTTAATTTCGAATTCAAACAACGCCCCACGCCGTTTGCACAATTCTCAGAACATAGAAACGGAGTTAGCGAGAAGACGGTCAAATTAGATATAGCTAATGAGCAAGTGGAACGCATTTGTAATGGAATAGACATGTGGCGGTAATGGAAGTGTAATTCTGACAATTGCATCCGATACATTGACAATGTACTATGTCGAAGTTCATTACAATCATGTCAAACTTTTGAATTTAGAACAATTCACGTGGCGAGAATTGTGCAATGAGATTGTCTAAGATTTTAGAACGAATTTTAAATCTAATGCCATTTTAACGAACTTTTCTTTTATGCAATTCATATTAATTTTCTTGGCATAAAAAAGTAATAAAGGTATATAAAAACACTTTTTTTTTTGATTTAGTTGGTCGCATCTGATCATATTTGGAAAACGTTATCGTGTATATTATGATATATTTAAAAAAAACATAATACTTGTTTTGTCATCAAAATGCGTCCCTTTTCTCAAATATAAAATTAAACTGAGTTTAAGTCCGAGCTTAATATAAATAACCAATGCATCCATTTACTCTTAATAACATGTACTTATTTCTACGTCCGAGTTGCTGAGAGGTTAGCATGCGCAACGTATTCGGGGGAGGCGGGTACAATTCGCACATCTGTCAGATTTAAAAACATCCGAAAATGTAGGACCGGATACCCATTGGGTTGAACAATTGTTTGACAGCCGCTTCTCGTGAAAAAATATCTGTCAAGATTGTCTTTACATTGAGAAAATCCATATACTCTACTTTCGGACATGGTAAAAAATACTTTTATGACGATGATAAAAAAATGCAAGGTAATTTAATTTATCATACAGGTTTAGCACTAGGCACTTTTTATTTAAAATGACTTCAATATGAACAATCAAACTATCAGTAGATAGACATTTCAAAAATTTAAACTGCCTAATAAATCTTTTCGATATTTGTCTCAAGTTTTGTAGTTGAGTTAGTAAATGTAGAAAAATTGCATTTTTGTGCAATATTGTAACACTTATTCTAAAATTATTTATCACTTGACACCTTTCATTTTCTGTTGCTGATAATACGAAAAGCATTCTACATGACAGCGTCCTCACTGCAATATATTATACCATATACATTCACAAGCCCACAAATTGTTAAAATGTACACATATCGAAAACTCCGATATTAAATATTATGACATTTTATGACAGTGTCGAAATGTGTAATAAAAATATCACGCACTAATAAATCATACGTATTATATTATTGGAACATACTGGTAACGCAACACATTGTATAAAAGCGAAAGTGGCCATATGAATAAAATTTGATATTGAACCTTATATATCACACATGAGAGGATTTTTTGAAAGTTCTTTTACAGAGAAACGATTACAGCGGTTTTTTCGGTATGAAAATATTATTGTATATATTCTTAACCGTTGGGCTGCTGCTATTTTTTGGCGACAAATTGACCACAAAGAAGCATTTATAGTTATTTTTGATGAATAAAAATCATTGCATTGTTATTAAACATTTTACAATTCAAATTCACTGTCGGTATCATCTTTACAAAAGACTTGACGCAAAGACGCAAAAAGATTGTTGTTAGCATTTTTAAGATTTTTAGTTGGATAATAAATAGCTGTCTTGCAGTTAGCAGTCAAAAGGTTTAATACTCTCGTTATAAACCCAAAAGTGTATTTTTACAACACTAATAATTTTTACCAATAAAAATTTCAGCCAATTGTCGTCAGGTTGATTGCGAAACGCCTGCACTTTTACGGTTAAGGTTGCAGGCCTTAATCTCACGTGTATTCAAAATGGTTTTAAATAATAATCGAAGATGTAAGAATAGATGTCCAGTGATTTGAGCAATTGAATTATAACCAATTCACGTGAAAAATAACCTGCCAAGTTTTAACTATACGGTGATGCTTCACTTTCGAAGTGCATATAGTAAAAAATATATAGGATCATTAATTTTGCCTATAACTATTTCAACCATATTATATTATTAAGATTATCGAGATTTTTTAAATTATTTTTTTATACCATGTTCGCTCCTAGCGTGGAGCATGTGGATCTACACAGGTTGAAGATGTCCACTCTGAAAGAAGAATATATGGATCTCCACAATGTGAAGATGCCATGACAGATTATGTTTCGCGAAAATTGTTTGTCAGACAATTACTCAACGCAATGTACATCCAGTCCTGCATTTTCGATTTTTTTAAATCCGACAGTTGGGAAATCGTGATTCATCGTCAATATCTACCCAACCGAAATAGTTGAATTTAGTTTGTATTCAATCAAGTATTATGCTGTTAACAATTTTGCCATATTAAGCATTAGTTTACGCATTTATATAGCGAAAAAGCTATTTTCTTTACGTAATTAAAAATAATAATGTTTTTACTTTTCAATCGTTGTGACACGAAGCTCTGTCGCGCAAATGGTAAATCGATGAATATTCATTTTTTTTATCAAATTTTCTATTATATTTTCTGAATTTATTCATAAATTCGCTCATGTGTGCATTCACTCCGATTCATCATTTGACCTCTTAAAAAAATAAAATTTCAAGCTTAATTTTCTATGATAAAATAGTGATCTACCAACGTTTCCATTTCATCCATGTGGTTATTTGAAAAGTTGTTAAATATATTAAGTACATCACATGTTTTCGAAAGTATGTTCTATGTAACATGCAAGACTACATTTTTTATTGAGACGTGCATCAACATGACGTATCCAATAATAAATATTAATAACTTTTTGGTCAATAAAGCCATTAGTGTCAACGGTAATAATATGATGTTTTTAATTTAGAAGAATTTATGTATTATCGTAAAAATCGTTTTATCGTTAAAAGTTATGTTATGGCCATAGCATAAAACGTTTCATCTCCGTTGAGATAGATTACGACGCGCTTTCTACAGATATGTATTCATTTTTTTACCATAAAAACAAAAAATATTTTGACATCAATCATTCATCGCGGCTAAGAATTTTTTGCTCTTGATTATATGCTTCATAACTATCTGTATATAAATTCATTTTATCGCCTTGTTTTAATCTGGATAATGTTATTATCTGTTGCATTTTCCATTGAGAACGATTTTCATAAAATCTTTTGTTAATAATTTGAAACTGCAATATTTCTCCATCCGGAAATATTCTCAAATGAATACAGTGTTACCCAAAAATAAGGCTCACTCTGAACATAAATCCTATGATGATTTTAAAGGATGGGTTTAATAACATATAAGCTCTACCTCGAATATAAACCCATAGCGAAAAATACGATACGAGCTCTTTCCAAAAAGATCGACAACACTCCTTGAGCTGGAGGAGATACTTACGTGATTAAACGAGCACTGCTTGCATTCAAGACATTTGTTGATGGAATCGACTTTTCTAAAAACTATTTCTCCGATATAATTGCCATGCTTAGATAAATAATTTCCCTTTATATGAAAACATAAAACTTTATTTTGTCTTTTTTCCCGCAAACATGCAATCTCGCATCCAGGAAATAATCTCTAACGCGTTTTTCCAGGGGCTAAAATTAATATGAGACCGGGTAGATGAATGCCTTGACGTACGACCACTATTATTGAAGAATTCAAAACGTATGGTAAACTATATTGATAGTTTTGTATAAATATTGACTTTTATTTATATGAAATTCGGCTTATGATCAACGTCGCGGAACGTAAACCCATTGTAAGTAGGTGGGTTCATAAATTATATTTGATACCGATGTGCATAATTAAAGATTTATATTATTTATTGAGAGTTAATGGGGGCAATAGTTAACAAATTCATTTTTTTCAATTAAAATTATAAATATCAGATTTTTATATACCTAATAAGAACCATGCCGTAAAATAATGTGTTTTAAAGACGTGTTTATTGAATTTATCGTATGTTACTATTTTTTTATTCATTTTCGCTGCGTGTGAAGCATGTGGACTTGCATATAAGACATATTCTTACTATTGATACTATACTAGAAAACACTATTTTTATATGAATATATATTTGGACGTAGGCAAAGCTGAATTGATATTGTCGAAACGCCCATAAATGATAAAATCGAAAATTACAACTGTATATTTCTCGATTATTTATCTGTCCATATATAATGATAGCAAACACTGCTTTAAAAAGCAACAAGATGTTAATGTGAAAATAAATCGTTAAAATTATTATATGCTCTGTAAATTTTCTGAAATTATAGACTTTATATTAACTTTCACGAATTTTATTGATATAAATTTTACACTTTAATAATAATCGACTTAATAAACAATTGCTAACATCTATTTCACTATTCCGTTACATGATACTGCTTTTACAAGTACGTACATATTTTCACATCTTTAATAATTAACAATCCAATCGTCGGCTGAAATTATAATGGATATAATAACTGCATTAAACGCTGCCCTAAGTATAAATCTCGTACACCCATAAATAATATAACGGAATTTGCAAAGTGCAACAATGTAACTGTGGATATAGGCCAATGAATACCTGTTGCACATAATATACGAGCTGTTTATTATATGTACAAATAAATAGTTATTACTTAGTTATTAGTGAAGAATTCAACGCTCTGCATCTTCGAGTAATAATCCTTTCACACACGTCTGGTGAATGCAGCTATAATTAACCGCAGCTTTATTTCATTAAGCTTTTATTATCCGTATTTGCAGTTACGAAAGTTTAGTGTTCATACATTTAATGGCGGCGCATTTAGAATAGTTCAATTGCCTATTGTCTTTTTATTGTAAATGCTGAAATGTGTATCTATCGAAACTCTCGCCTCAAAAGCTAGAAACATTCTACTATCATATTGATTTTAAACTTTATGTATTTTGATCAATATACAGTTATTTGACGTTCATTAACGGTACAATTAATATTGGCAGCAGTGTCTTCCAGTACTATGATAAGACATTTATACACAGACTGATTGTAACATGTCGTAGCTTCTGTGGAACAAATAAAGCTCTTACTGGTTTTAATGTATGTGATAAGTGACTCATTTTTTTTTTCGTTTTATCATTCTCGCTTTAAAACGTTTGTTGTTTGCTAGGCATATCTTGCATTTAAATACTTATTGAAATCATTTAGATTCGAATTACTTAGCGCTAGATGTTTACATACAGAATCGTAGCAACGGTACCACTTCAAAATTGCATTTCGGAAATTAAAAAAAAAATGGCTTAATAGATTACTGTGATATTGTAAATATTCTTAATTCCTTATAATGTTTTGACGATCACCGATAAGATACTTTACTCTAAAGAAAATATTTTTAATATCTATATTGTGAAGTCGTTTCATTGATTGCGATTGGTTGACAATTCATTTTCGTGAAACAAAATGTCGAGACAGGTAAGTCTCCATATTGTGAAAATTCTTATGATCCTTTTTCAGAAATTTCAGAGGTGTGGCCATCAAGTTATTTGCGAAATTTCCGCCACAAATTATCTTAAAATTCTATTTCAATTAATTTTCATATCGTTTTATACAGTTAATTCATTCATTAGTGTGCACCTACAATCGCTCAAAATAATGAATACGTTCACGGAATTGATCAATCTAGTGAGTATTATTCACACTTATTATTTTATGATCAATTATTATCTACAACAAAGGTAAATTTGAAATAGCTTTGCTCAAAAGGCTATAAAATAAACCCAAGCAATAGGAATTGTATATTGGTCATTTCTCTTCTATCCATTTAATTGCATTTCCTTGAATATATTTTACTACCAATGTCTCTTATATTACTGTCAGTGATTTTTTTCAATTCAAAACATGATAAAACAACATTTGTTCTGTGCTTATGTCTTGTGCTTAGAAAAATATTAAAAAAATTTCAATGTAGCTTAACAGTTCAAGTTAGTTATTTACTTCGTCAAACGAAATCTTCCAACTTCAACTACAAATTGTCTACTCTGTACATTGATCTATAAATTGCTAAGGCCAAAATCTCAATATAGTATTTTTACTTAATTCTATCATTGAATTACGTTGTCTTTGTATACGAGTATTTCCAAAGAGATTTTATAATGTTTGGCTCACAATACAGGCTATCAGTTATAACTACTAGTATGTTTCCAAATATTTTTTTCCAAAATTTGAAACACCCCTGTGGTTTTTTTTTATTTTTTTTGTTGCTTTGGTGACCGACAAGATATGCGTTTGTACTTCGTCAAAGACCGTAGATTTACATCGAATTACTACATAAGCAGTGCATAAGAAAATGCTTATCTAGTGGATTATACGATTAGCTAACAATCAATACTCTTGGTATACAATTTGTCAAAATATATGCATCGTGTGTAAATACGTATGTTATATTTGATCATTGAAAAAGATATATTTGCAGTTTATAGAAGTCGATGTGGTCATTGTTCACGATTTTCTTCTCCGTTCAACATCGAGCTTGATATATTGTGTAATAGTATTGGTTCCATATCAAATGTATACAAAACACACATATGTAACTGATTACAGAAATATATTATGGCTTAGTAAACTGAAAAGAATCATATATTTTATTAATAATAATGAATGCCATGCATTCAATGATTACCTGTCAGTAAATTATATTGTACATTTTTTCATCGTTTTAGAGTTTTTATTTCTAAAATAATAAATTACGAAAACTCCTGATAGACTAGTGGCCTCAATTTATTATTTATAGTAATTAATTATGCTACGTTAATTAATTTTAGCGATAATTAATAACGCATAATTTAAAATTATTAATTCTCTTATTTTCATTGCAAACCTTCTGTAAAAATCAATTTTAAATAGCTTTGGGCCAATCTTTATTTGCCGTTTATACCATTAATCAAAGTGGTTCACACAATTATAATATATTTTGAAATTATTTCATACGTTTGATATGGATACCTTGCCACTTCATCTTCCTAATTTTAAACGCTTGTGATATATATATTGAATATATTACAATATATTAATATTTTACTATATTTTTTATTATTTAATTATATTTATATTTATAATATAGTCATTTTTATCTGCAATGTAAAATGAATATAAATTTTAATACAGAAAACTAATGAATAGTCTGGAAGTCTTTTGTCCAATAATTCATCATTATTTTTGATCTGTACACCGCATAATATATTTATTACTTTAAAATATTATTGAATGTTTTCTTATCTTGAGTCTTGATATTATCATTTTTTTCGGATTTAAATTTCATAGCCGCTAAGCATATCTAGTGGATTCAGCATTTAGTTGGCTGAACGCCGATTATTTTTAAAAAATCTGTCAAGATGAATTTTCGAATTGCCGACATTCACATGCTTCAGTTTCGGAGTGGAACTGATAAAAAAAAATGGCAGTGAATTAGATTTTATCTTTTCTATCTCCCATTTGGCTGACAATAAATTTTCGTAAAAAAAAAATCTCCTACAATATGCCATCACATTGAGTATCCATATAATTTATATTTGGGGTATTTATCTTTCCACCGTGTAGATATATAGATCTCCGTGGCATAAATTTCGAAGTGGATATTGTAAAAAAAATCTTGACTAGTTTTGAACATTTATAATTAAACATAATTGACTAAAAAACTTTATTAGATATGAAATAAATATATTTAAAACATATTTTAATGTATATAAACCTCATATTATATACTATATTTGTTGATAAATCTTATGTTATCTCAATTACGCTTCTTCAAGTTTGATAGGGTGAGCAGGCACGCCCTGGGCCGTTGTGTATATGATCGCTGGGCGGCAGGCGCGCTATCAAAAGAAGTGAAAGTGCGCGAAATGGCCGAAGCACTTTGGTTTGTTATTCTTAATTCTCACGGCATGGCATAGCACCAGAGATGAGCGACGGCCTGAGAGCAATTAGCCCGCCACAAAAGAAGGCGCGCCTCCCTCTGGTACGTGGACCGGTAATGTTATCCGAGAACGTGGAAGTCCAATACCTATATTGATGCACGGGCCTATTGTGGGATATGGTCCGCTGATTAGACCACTCGAAAATATCCCAAATTTTGGCCAGACGAACCATTTTTATTTTATGAATTTAAATTAACGTATACAATCGTATGGCATATCGTTATAGTAGAATTAGTTTAAACCATGTCACCATTACGTACTTTCGTGAGAAACGCATTCAAAAGTATTCTAATATAACATTATTAGTGTCTCTAATAAATTGTTACAAAGAAAAAAAATAATACTCATATTGCTATTTGCTCACATTTTATACCTAGTTTCAATTAGTGAATTCCTTGGACGACATCATTTGAGTTTCAGTGAAATAATGTAGCAATTAGACGAACCGGAAAGATATGAACCGACTCGAACGATCTCGATTAAAAGCCTATAAAAAGCCTAATTTCTCGTTAAGATTTTAATTTATCAATATTTATTATACATTTATTCCTCATTTTATCATAATAAATACGCACTTTTGTATTCAATGTACATACAATATTATATTACCTTTAACATCATCTACATACGGACCATATATTCAATCAGTCACAGTCGATGTACGACTTTGATCACTAAACAACACTATTGCATCACGCATATACTTTTTAAATATTGTTTTTTTATATCTACGTTGCATGCCTAACATGCACCGCTGTATTCAATCACTTGTAATTAGCTCTAGGCATATTATAAATTGTAATCTATTCCAAATAGATCTACATAGATTAACTATGGTTTCTTATCTAGACTAGACTAGGATTCATAAGAATATGTCATAGCTTTAAAATCATTTTAATTATAAGTAACACTATCCGTTTTTTTTTACAAACTATTGATATATCTAAATAAACTATAATTAAAATATTCATTGTGAAAGAGGATCAACCATAGGGATCTTCATAGTGTACATACTCATTTTCATTTGTTGTTTTTTACGAGTATTGGTTGTCCAGTCATGCGTTTTTGAATTTTTAAACATATCTATACAACTGTAGGACCTTCCTCACTGTAGAATGGACGGGTAGTAACTGACCACCAGGATAATAAAATCACCATTTACACGCAAGGTACGACATAAGGTTCGTCAATTATTGTGTTTTTAAAGCAATAAGAAAATCGTTTCATGTATGGCAATTTGTGGTAATAGAGTGTTATTGCATAAGCGGCGCATCTTCTTCTTCCTCCTCCTCGATATCGCCCAATGCATGTTTATGGTTATTATTTTCATTATTACACAGCGCTTTCTCAAGATTTCTTGAAGCTATTTATTTAAGAAAATATAATACACAAATGGATTGATATCATTAACGATTCTCAATTAATAATATTTATTTATTTTAGATGGCGTTTTTAATTGTTCAATATCATAGTAATTATTTGCCGCAATACAAAGAAGTTTTTTGGACACTTTTGATTTTAGTAAATATTTATATGTTTAATTATATGATATGATAAAAATAAAGACATAGATGAAGTATCGCGAGGTTCATATATGACATTGCGATTAATATATTTCATGAAATATAAAAAAAAAACTATATCCGTGGGTTATAATATTAAATCAATTGCATCGATTAATTTTAATATGTTGAACTTTTTGTTCATTTCTCTGTTTTGGACGTGGGGTGCGAGACTAGGACTCTGATAGGTTGAATCTCGTGAAAAAACAAATTTTTCGCGAGTGCGGATGATTCATGTACTCCATTTCTGAAATGGTCGTTGTCTTTTGGTATTTGGTCGTTGTAATTGTCACACTGCTAAGATCCAATGGACAGCAATAAAAAAATATCTTTTGCAAGTAACGTTTGCTAACGCAATGGACGTGAACGCCTGTAAATACATGACCCAAAGTTTGACAATAAATTTAAAATAAGCAAATGCGTATTATTCTATGTTTTGTTTATAAATTTAGTTTTTATTTTTTTAATGTATGACATTTAACTTACGACCAAAGTGGCGGAATGTAACCTCGAGCGACTGACTGTATAAGTGCTGGAGAATCTCTGCTATACTTGTCTGCATCTTCAATAATAACAAATAGATGTTTATATTTAAGTACTTGTTCATTATATAATTCTATTTATTACAGACTTTCACTGCAAATTTTACATTGCCTAACTCCGTTTTCAACTGTGAGAAAATGTTGTGGATTTAAACGCAGAGTGTTAACTGTTAACCTGCAATCATATATCATTCAGTGTCTAATATGTACGTGTATTATAATTACTGATGTAAATGAAAATCAAACCTGCCCGAATAAGTAAAATTACATCATCCGTATACGTAAATGTGTTGAAAATTGTAATATAAAACAACGTATATCTAATCGGATTAGTATGGTTTCAGTAAAATGTAGTCAGCATTAAAAATGTTAGTATATTTCATTCGATCAAATAAGAAATTTGTAAGAAAAAAAAACGGTTTTCCGTTTTTCTCGGTTATAATAAAAATGTGTACATTTTTTAATATGCTACATTATACAAGTGTATAAAAATATACATTCGATTTTCTTAGATGTTGAATAGATAATATGCTCTTCACCAAGAGCACTCTCATCTTACTATTGGCAGGATATTTTAGTCTCCTTGGAGTGGTTTCATAACTTTTTCATAACGATTCCACCTGATCACCACCAAAACCTGTTTGCTCGTTACAATTTTCTTCTTTCTACCCTCCCGCTTCTTGGGCATGCATCTGATAAATTGATGCGTCTTCTTCTTTTTTCTCATTCATCGCGTCATAATGTTGTCTACGACCATTTTTATTTGCTCAGCAAGTTTTACGTGGAGTTTAATGTTTCAACCACCTTGTTCTTAACAGTTTATATTAAATAATAAAGATATAACGTATGCGCCTTTATTATACATAATCATTTTATGTTATACTGAAGTTATCTCGAAAGGTCGATCGTACTCACTATATTTTTTGAAATATTACTTTATTATGCCACACTGCTTGCAACATGGACGTTCAACCTTTTTTATTTCATATCAGTGTATTTTTAATGATCTTATGTAAAAATGAAACTCATTTCTTTGTTCCAAAGGGGGATATGAGTGGAATTTAAGTGTTTTTGTGTGTCGGTGTTAGATATTTTCATCGTGGATTTTTCTTGCCGAATCGTACATTTAAAACGTAAAAGTGGTGACGGAATACAACCCGCTATTTCCGAGTGAAAGTGGTGCATAAGAACAACCGTATCTACTTGTTCACTGATTCACCGTAGGCAGTGTTTTGGTGGTTATGTATACGGTTGCACAATTTAATTTCCAATAAAAACATCCGAAACTTTACACAAAAACTAATAATGAATAAATATGCAAATTATTAACTATTTCCTTTTTTCATTGCAGCCAGACACAGTCCCGCAAGCATGCGTGGACATGACATTGGTTCTGGAAGTGAGGGACGCTGACGAAGTAACTGGACACCCTCACAGCCTGGCGATAGCTGCTCCTGACCGAGTTACTTTCGTTAAAGGAGCCTGCCGCGAAGAAGCTAGATGGTGGAGTGACGTGTTATCTGTATTTCCCCGAAGCAAGGTAAACAAAAAAAAATAATATCCACCGAACTAAATATATACTAATATTAATAGAGAATAAACGATTTTTTTTACTGTGGTGCATCCGATATTGATAAGTGAAGAGAAGATTCGTTGTTAAAGTATCAGACTCGATTCCAATACTTTTAAAGTACTATAATGATATCATAAGTATGCATACTCTCTGAGAACATTTTTACCTTTCAAAAGGCTCCTTGGTTGACATCCAGGTGAGTGCCAATTCTTCACGGTCGGATGATTCTATTTACCATTGCATATAATCCTTCGTAATATGATCCTGATGAGAGAACGCGTTGAGCGTGTAGTGTGTGCTATCATCTCCCATGGCGGTTGTTCAAAGCAGTGGCGGTGCATGAAAACAAAACTTAGCAGGGTCATAAAACAAACATTAAAAAACGAAAATTGCGCAAACATCTTCCGGGAATCAAATCAGGAATCTGGTAAAATATATGCCGTGAAACTTTTGTGACTTCGACTGTGGGATTCAACATATAATATTATAAGATAATAAATCATTATAACTTATTAAATACTAGTGTTGGTTATTGTCCGTTATCTGATTTGGCTCATTACTCTTATCTTCTCAAAATACAAATAGTAAAATTTGATTGTAAATTAATTAATATTGGGACATATTATACACGTAAAGCTAGAGTATTGACTACTGATAATGGAATATATCAATCAGGAATGATTCTATGAGCCGTTTTACTCAAATTTTCGTAATCTCCATGAAAGAGTTTCGAAATTTATAGGCAAAAGAAGCTATTATTAATAATGCCCTGTCAATATGATACAATATTAAATAATCCTTACTCTCTTCATTTTCTCTGGATAATATGATGCCCATAATTATCATTCTATACGAGTTACAGATTATTATTTCTCTACGTATGCATATCGATTGGTCAGAAAACTGTGTAAATTAAGGAATCAAACAATCGCCTTTCAACGACATATTTAATATAGCCCCGCCTCGTTTGAACACAGGGGTGCCAATGGTGGCGTATATGTGGATCAGTCATGCAAAAGGATTAATGTATCTTTCAGACACGGTGTCGAGAAAATGAATAAAATCTATTAAATTTCAACTAGCTCACTGTCTTCATATCGTACGTAGGTTTGAATATTCACGCACCCTTTGCAGGTGGTCTCGTATATAAAAGAGATTTCATTATATATATTTTATAATAAATAGTTTAGTAGTATTATCCAGGATTTAACTACTCATTTCAACTTATAAATACAGAAATGATCCAAGTCACTTTGAATCTTTTTTTTGAATTAATTTAAAAAATCAAATGAGAAATCTTATATATAGCACCCATTAAAAATTCCAAGCGATAAAAAAATCCCTGTGTTCGTATTCCGTTCTAAATAAAATAATGCGACACCGAAGAACTAGTATGTAATCAATTTTACATTTGTCAAATATCTCAAAACTAATACGTGGTCGGTTGGATCGTTTCTGCATTTATAAATGAGTCGTTAAGTTTCTATCTACCTTTCTTTGGTGAAATGTTAGCAAATCAATTTTGTTTGTTTGTTACTTTTTCTTATTTTGTGAGCTTCGTTATTAGATTACGGATATTTAGAGTAAACTTGAATATTGGCTTTATTTATATTTTAGACGTAATTTCGATAATAATAATTAATTCATAGTTTTCAAATCCACGTTTTGTAGGGTTTTATTGCCGTTGGAAACTTATTGAACTTTCATTATGATCTTAAATAGAGACTAGAATAAAACCTCATATTAAGTTTAAATTTGACAAAAGTGCACTTATGGTAGGTAGGAACTATATGACTCAAATGTCCACTTAATCATATAATATAACATTTTTTAAATGTACCTTCTGACTCATATTAACATTGCAAACAATCGTAGAGATGATATTAAAATATACAAGATGCACGTATATCAAACTATGTACTTATTTCTTGGACAGTGACTAAGTACGGGAAACATTTTCCCGGGAAAGAACAACATGTCACTAGAAGTCAGCTTTGAAATGTTGATCGTTTTTTCTCTTCCTTGGAATCGATTCTGTACCATGTTCTAAATTGTCATGGTACGATTGTCACTCGACTTGTTATTATTCTGTAAAATGTGGACAGTCACATTTTTATCGCTATCAATGCATTTGTGATTTGTATTTTCTCTCCCTATTTAATCTAGGCCATTTGATTCTCTGCTTCTGTAGTCAAGACGGGCAGCATTGTGCACCGTCCAATAAACGGATCCCAATTCCAATATGATTGTTTAGATAAAATCATGTGATATTTTTCTATTGATGGAATTATCTTGAAACAAGATAAAATGGGTATTTTTTATTCCTTTCTTGAAAGATAATGGTTAAAAATCAATTGCTACAAAACTATGATAAACAATTATCATGATGTGAAGTCGGTATGAATCACCTAACGCCAAAATGGATGATATGTATTAGTTAAATTATTATTGGTAAAAAAGCATTTTTTTCACCGTTCATTTATTAACTACGAAATTAATCAACCAAATTTACTACAAATTATTTACCCGATTTATTACACCCCGATAAATCGAACGGTAAATATATTTATTTGTATATTGGTAACATTCTTGTGAGCTTACTAATATATTTCACAATTTCATAAGATAAATAATTTTCTTCAATTCCTAATTCTCATTATGCAAATTTAGATTTATTAACATACATATATTTAAAATACTTTGTCATCGGTTAATACATTGTAGGTGGTCTTAATGAATAAAATATCGCAAATATATTTCTTTCAAAATTAATCGCATTTTTTGATAACGTATCCACTTTTTATTAGTATTTTGCAATACAATATATGTTCAGAGATCACTATCATAAACGTATTGTTGTAAATTTTAATTTGTTTCCAATATTTTTTTCTCTTAACATTATTACACCTAATGGCTTATTATCGAATCGCAAACTGCTAATAATAATATGCTGTAACATTGAAAAAAAAATATCTATGAAATCTATTCGCCTCGATCGATGATTTTGTAATTTGCATTTGTGAACAATTCATTCAATCGACCTTCCTGCCTAACCTTACTCCAGTGGTAAACACTGTCGAACGGGCGTTTAGGTTTATTTAATGACAAATATTAAAAATTCTCTAGAAAAATATAGATATCTGGAGTATTTTTACTATATGCATCTCCGCAGAGTGAATACAGATTTATTTTACGAGAATTGTTTGTCAATAATTTTCCAACGCAATTGGGCACCCAGCTCTGCATATTTGGATTTTTTCAAATCCAGCATTTATGTCAATTCAACTCGCAAATCTCCGCCTCCAAAGCGCACACGCTAACCTCTCGGCAAACGTGTGTATATATATTTCATATTATCGTTCATTATAATATTACATTGCCGTATCGCTGACATTATTATATGACTCTGTGGACCAATTATTATTTTTTTCTTTAACATTACTACATCCGACTTGCTAAGTCGTAGCACTCAAAGCTGGTCGTTGCCTCGTGCCACATCTGCGCTTCCTTTTGTTTCTGCCTTGTTCCTGTCCGGCAGAACCGCTGTCACATATCTTGATATTTCTTTCTAACATCGGCCGACTTACTTGTATTATTGTCTTACGTAGATTCTCAAACATTTAACAACTTTAATAATAAAATATGTCCTGTTATATTATGGCGTAAAAAAATGTAATATTTATTCAAAATCTCACCGGAATCTAGTTATATGGCTTTATGATTTATGTCCGCTACATAATTACTCAACTTCCATTAATAAAGTGTTGTAATATTTAAAATTATTATTGTCTTAATTTATTTATTACTATTTTGACTGTTATAGACAAATCATAATAAAATATAATTGGCATAAATTTTAATATTAACTGCTCTGGATATATTTTATGTTTCCTTTGTCATTACTACTGTACATTTTTTTTATTCTTAGTAGTTTTATATAAATCATGTTAATCATGAATAATAACAAATATGTCTTAAAAACATAATTTTTTTCAACTTATTTTTTTAACATTAAATTATTATCTTTTTAGCACTGCAGATTATTCGTAATGTACTGTGGTAATTTAATCATAATCAAACATATTATACTATATCTATATGTATGAATTTACCAAATATTATATTATATACTTATGTAAGGTGTTAGTTTACAAATGCAAAGGCCGTGGGGAGTATAGTAGAGAAACACCGTCAAAACGACCGTAACAGAGATGCGAAATAGATATAAATAGGTGAGTGAGCAAGTGAGGAAGTTCGGCAGTGCGTCAGTCACGACAATTCGCTCACTTGCTCACTCAAATGTTTATAGCTATTTTGCATCTCTGTTTTCGTGGTTTTGTCGCCGTCGTACTGTTCCCGTGACATCTATCGTGCTCGCGGCCTAAGAATCAAAATACATGCTGTGAATATTGAAGATCATGGGTTTCAAAACGTTGAGTAATGAATGTCATCGCTGTACCTACGATTTTTTATTGTTACAATCATCAAGTCATATTTGATAAATGTCACACTATTCGTTATTAATTTAGACACAGTTTTGTTTGAAATTCCGTCATAACATCACGGTTGTTGACATATGCCATCAGTCTTGAAATTGTATTTATTATATAAACAGACCTGAGAAAAATGAATCGGTCTTGTTATGTATTTAGATAGATTAGAACCAATAAATCCAACATATTTTTGAAATATCTTGGTGTAAACATTAAACAAAATCCATTATCTTCCGTACTTCTGTTTTAATCTCTCAAGACGTGTATTAAGCTAAGTAAATTATGTCACTCAGTTCTTATTCTGAATGTGATTTTTTTGTCAAATGATTTCTATATTTTCTAATTTCGCTGACCCCATACTAAACCAATTATTCAAAATAAAATTGTACTCCATTTATATTATAATAAATTGTATTAATCCCCCTTGGGAAAGTACTTAAAAATATTTGCGTCAATTATCATTTTATGTATTTAACATTAGTTTTAAAAGAATTGTAAATCGTGCGTTTTAAAATTAATATACATTTTATATTTTGTGTTCTACATAAAACAATGAATAAATGTAATGAAATTTTAATATGACTTTCTGCTTTTTCTTATAGATTAACTATTGCAATTACTAAAATCGATTTGTTTCGGTCTGCGATTAAAATTAACCGCAATATACGATCGCTCAGTTAATTCATGTGTCACTTATATTATTTGTTGGCAATTTACCTTCAGAAAGTTGGTCGCCCAGGCTAGATGGAAAGCAAAACCGTTTAAAGATAGATGGTTGATCGGGGAAAGTCTTGATTGTCGTAATATTTCAAACTGTGACAGAAGTTATATTTTATTTGTCACGTTTATTTCAATACATACGTCTATCATAATTTAGTTCGCTCTGGTTTCCATGCGAATTTTTTAATTGATAATGAAGTTCACAGTTGCTACCAAATTATACAAAAAAACTATTATTACACTTAATTTGTTCTGAATTATGTCTTACGTGTGCAGTTAAGGCTAAATATTAATTGGGCACTCGAAACATGGCAATAACCCCCGGGACACACTTCTTCCAGACATGACGTTAGGTTACGTCAAGATAAATTATATTACCTCAGATAAATATATCTAATTTTATATAAAAAAGTTAATTAATACATTTTTAACGATCTAATTAAGCAGGATATTATTATAATTGAGAGTTATTGGCGGTAGGTGATGTTAAATTGTTTCAGAATCACCGATTAGTATACACTCAGAACGCCGAAGTAAAATAAAATTGCAAATATATAACACTTGCATAGGTGACCGATCAAACTATACTGGTTTTATTTTTTATATTGTATACCAGCAGATAAAGCAAACTGTGAATGATGACATAGTCAATTGATTTGATTAATTTATGAATGTGTACAGGAAATAATTGCAGAATTATATAGTAAAGTCGTTAATAACTCTGCAATTATTTTGAGTTCAAAATCTAGATCATGTTGATTTCTCAATTGGAGATACCTTAATCATTAAAACCGGTACTAATGATGATTTGATTTACAAATGAAAAATATTGAATAATTCTGTTTCTCGTAGAACATTTTAATTTTATTTTAAATACTGAATGTTTTAATATTTGCTGCAACTCGTAGAAGTTATAGAATGTTAAACAAGTTCTTTTGTTTGTTTCAGGGACGTCACAAGCGAAACGCTACCTTTCCAGGTGGACAGGCCACCAGTCTTCTCCAGAACGGCGCAGCAATTAGAAGTGAGTGCATTTTCCTTCATCAGATTATTCCCTTAATCCAGTCTAGTCTAAAAAAATTACAGCTCAGTATCTTATATCAATAAAAATTTACAGTTACATACTCGCGTTGGTGGGTACGAGTCGAGTGTATCATTGTGATGCATTATTTTCTTTTGCTTGAATGTAGTAAATTATGTATTTCTCAGACGGCGTCGGAAACGGAGCTCGTCCTCGCCACAACAGCTGTCACGCAGGAGGCTGGACAGCACCACCTCGGCCTGCGACGGTTGCGGATATACCTTCATCCGCGGCGCCCGTCTCTGCACTTCCGCCGACGCCAACGCCCCCGCTCGCCACACCGGAGACCAAGGGTAAGTCGATTTATATCGAGACAATCAATATACGACGAAATGGTTGATTGATGCCGTGAAATATAATTTTAGATAGCTATCAATTGCTTAACTGATTAAAATTAATGTGACAGTCGTAAATATCAATTAAAGCTACTAGTGTTTAAACTTGTAATTATTTATGTGTTCAAACAATCGTATTTGGTTGAGCAATTATTTGAAGAGATAATCACACTTGTCACATAACAACTCATTTTTAATACAATGCAATTTTCTCTTGCCGCAACAATGATACAACAGCTGGTTGGACCAACTTGAGTAACTCTTCCTTACATTGATTTTAATCGTCATTTCATGACTGTTTTGCCATGTAATTTTTGTGTCTTGTTTTTATTGTATTTAATTAGGATTACATTGGTACATCTTAAAATCAGTACTATATGTTCGGGTGGTGTGAAATATAATATATGTATAACGAATTGGAAATTTTTATTAAAAAAAAAAACACTTTGTATAACGAGTAAGATTTTTTTTTCTCGAATCTCAAGATTTTTAAAATTGCCATATGGAATATTGGACGGCGTCTATAGGTATGTTATATACGATATTAATCTTGAATGACAGGCAACGTGTCAATTAAATTTTGACTAATAATCCTCTCAGTGTGGAAGAAACACTCTTATCTAGTTGGCATTGGATTAATAATAATGTTCAATTCGGGGCTGTAGATTTATGTTACATTTTAATATACATGGTGTAATGAAAATAATATACTTCAGCGATGAATAAATAATAAAACCGTGAACAAGGGTGTTTGTTTGCGGATTCTTAAAGCGTTATGGATTAGTTTTTGTATGTTGTTAAAAAACTAACAAAATTTTATAGCACGAAACGTACTCAGGCGTTTGCCAAATTGCGTGATATTTCAAAAATAGTTTTTCTTCTAAATATAGTACTAGTTCATCTATCAATACTGTAAGATGTGTATAGTAGGATATATTTGATCAACCGACGCAACGAGCACAGCGAGAAAGAAGCAGGACTTTATTCTTCATAATATATTATATTCATTGCTGAGTTCATATTATAATTTACCATACAAGATTTAAATATTACGAGATATCAATTTTATTGAACATTTCAGTCGCCAAATAAAATATATTGTTTAAATGTTGCGTGGATATAAAATAGATAGATAGTTGTGGCAATAATTTTATATCTACAATATTAGCTTATATCTTGTATGCAATATTGTTTCTTGTTTCAAAAATATTAATGAATACAAGATTGTATATATATTTCACAAAATGTTTAAAAATATGTAATGAACTTATATATGCATATATCTAGTTTAACTTTGAAATATATTATTAAAAATCGTCTATTCTAGAGATCTTATTTAACCTCTTTAGTGCTTATGATGTATATATCCGCGAGGCGTAGTGGTAACACAGTGCACATGACGAATATATCCGCCGAAATGTTCTGCGAACATAACTTCTGGATATGCCGAATATAACCGCCGTTGTTTCTGAACGGTTTTGAGTGCCTACTGTGAATGTATTACTATACAATTTATTAGTACTCAAGTAACCCTCACTGTAGTGCTGAGTGGTCGCTCTATAGCGTGACTGTAAAGAGGTTAATGTATAAATTTATAATGTTTTATATAAAGTCATTCTGAATATCTTGAAACGTTTTGAATCCAAGTATTTTTTCCTTTAAACGTCAGGTGGTTATTTTTTACTCAATACTTTTTAATTATCCTTTTATCTGTGCTTAAAGTTTCAGCCTTTTTAATATGTTACATCCTGTAGAAAAAAATATATTGTGTATTTAATGGTCCCATCAATTATTCAGCGATTCGTTATAGATATTACGATTCGAGGATTTTGACAGCACAGATTCGCACATGTGATAGAATTTGTTATTTGCTTTTTTTCCTAGCTGACAAGTGCGAATAATAGTATGTACAATGTAATTAATACTTGTCACTTTTGTTGTCTGTCAGACGCTTTGGCTTTTTTCAAGCACATGGATTCAAACTAATTAGCAACGGTATGCAAAGCACTCATCTTAACTAAGTATTTTTTAATGAACGGCACAACATACACTGGAAAATATTTTCTTTTCTATACCTCAATCTAAATAAATCTTTCCACGTGACGATCGTGACACTTTTTTTTGCAATTCTCAATACACACGAACACCGATGCAGTTCTGGAGATTCGTTGTAAAAAGCGTAAAATGGATGCCTACTGAATGGAAACCTTGACTGATAACAAATCCTCGTGAAAAATAATCTATTAAGATAAAAATACGTGAGACCTTAATTTTGTGTAATTTTCAATTATTAACGAGAAGTATTTTTTATATTATTTTTGTACCGTTTATTTGAACTCCCAGTCATTATTTCAAATCTCAATAAAACTTAAATAATCGTTTACTTATAATTTTGGATTTTTAAATTGTTCCACTTGATCCGCCTGTGTATATATATTGTTGGGTTCAGTCGATTTTTTATTCATGCGTCTTCTATTATAAGCTTTATTATACATAATAAAGATTCTGTAGCAGGAGTGTTGAATGAACACATATTACATGAATGGATGGAAACAAAAACAGGGTACGAACCTGGGTCTTGGTTTATGCCAAAACTATCCACCTAATTGACGTCTATATAATTATATAAGATGTAAAAAAATGTACCTAATCTCTTTAAAATTTTCTGAGGTCATTGTTCTATGCTGGATGTTTTAATTCATCAATAGTTCTTTAAAATGTATACATATGAAGATCGCAAAACGTATTTCAAAACCCTAGAATCCCGTCAAGAAATGATAAAGTTTATAATACATTGATTATTTTTACTAAAGAATAACTTCTATTCGAACCATTCAGAGTATCTGACATTTGAAATATAATTCAACGAAAAGATCCAAAGCAATTATTATTACTCGCTGTTATCACCAACAATATATTTTTATTCATTAAAAGCCTTAAATATTATACATGCCATTTGAAAAGGATTAAATAAATAAACAGACAGAAGTCGACAGACGGTATTTCATGGATAGTTGTATCTAATAATTTTTTAACGGCCATTTTTTGAGTTGCTTTTAGCATTTCTCATCTTCAGGTAGTGCGTACACTAACGACAAAACATACCCTGAGGCATACCCTTTTGTATATTGATGAAACTATGTGTCATTAACATTGAAGCTATATATAAGTATCATATTGTGTTAATTATGGATGTTGAAAAAAAAACACGGTTATAAAATTAAATATTAAAGACCATGTCAGCTGTAAATATAGCTCAAAATTTGGGAGAGGCAATACTTCGGCCGCAAAAAACAGTTGAGTACTCTACTACAATATATAGTTTTTATTTTTAAAATTTTTATCAGTTTTGAATTCGGGTTTTTCTTTTAAGTATTCAATCATACAATACGTATTACGGTGAATAAAAAGTGTTTCATGTATGACTGTTGGGAAAATGATTGTAAGACGATGTTTTATTCATTATTTGCCGTTTATCACAACAAAAGCTCTCGTGTATCTTTGAGATTACATTATTGTAAAAAAAAAACTACTGCTGGATACACTGAGATAATTCGTCCATAACAAATTGATTTAAATTTAAATATTTAATTATTTAATTAAAAATAACGAAAATGACCCTCATATAATACGCCCAATACAGATCTAAAATGATGTTTTGATTACTTAAATATCAAGGACGACTATGTACGTCAATCCATGATGATGTGTCAAAATTGGCACCAAATTAAAACACTAGTAATTCAGGTCACTTTTTATGTCACCTGTCGACTTTAGGTACGCATCAACCTCGAATTCACAAACACCTGATAGAAACATGACTTGGTGTTATTCATTAGCCGGCCGTAAATTGAGATTTTTCTTATATTAGCCTTGGCTTCAGATTAAAGATTAATCGTAATACAACATTGTTGCAATAATGTTTATCTTTGTTACAAATATTTTTTTGTGTATAACATGAATTCATTATGAACAAGTTTCCTATGATCACTAAAAGAACGAGCTTTTCTCTAATGCGGTATAATATTTTCTTCATTAAAACAATTTTTTGATAGTGGTGTTTTTATCAAAAAAAAATGTCTTGATCGAGTATTGGTTTGATTGAAACAATTTTTACTGTATAATTGTATTACACGACCGTTTATTTTTAATCATAATTACTCTTCACCGGTGGCTTACAGTGACTTCAAATGAATCAAAGTTATATATAACCACCTCAATAAATACCCAATGTCACTTGTGGAATAATACGTTTATTAGAAAATACGATATATTCAGAAGGATAGAAAAACTTAACTTTTTTTAAAAATGTAGGTTTGTTGGTTAATACTATGATTGCCACCTATCTAGTACATAGTTTAAAACTTTATGACATTGATAAAAATTAACAATTAAAGTGTATCTTTACTGAATAATTAGAATATTATACGTGTCTTGATTTAGATTAATATTTCTCTTATACCTATGTCTAAATAGCGTATTATTATACATACGTCATGTAATAATTTAAAGAACATTTATTAATTATTGTTCTAATGCAATCATTGTTCTTGGACAAATTATATGTTTCGTGCAAATGTGACCATGTCATGATCAGGTCACAATTTATATTATGTTCGCGTACTTATAAATTCAAACCTTGAGGTCATTGAATTATTTGGCTGATTTTAAACCCTGAAACCAGGTTGAATGAATTATAAAATATATCCTTTTGTTTTACTGATAAATGTTGTCAGCATCAGTCTGGTGTTTTTTAGTTGGCATTTGACCTTCTATAATTTCAAAATTTTGTCCGAGTCAAAAATTTCTCTATCATACTGAAAACCACTTCCACACTACTATTAATTAATGGTTTTTACAATAGTATCACTTAAACATAAAACATTAATATATATATTATATCAACCATATCCGGTCTGAAACTAGAGCATGGTCCTTCACAATGAAAATTTTTGTGAAAAGTGTTTTTCACTACAGTGAATTATCAGACAATCGCTCAACCTATCCAGTTCTGCATTTTTGAATTTAAAAAATAGATTCTTAAAAGCTTTTAATTTATCCCTTTATACCTCAGTGATATGTACGTTTTAGTCAGTAGATATGAAGAAAAGACTTATTTCTTACATTAGTTTGTTGTAATAATCATGTATTTTAATTAGCAATCAGGTGTTAAGTAGATATATCTATGCATTATGTAAATTGAATAAATATTTGTTGCTCGTGTTAATGCGATACGTGTTTATTACGCCCAATGCAAAGCACAAATAATTATTTTAAATTATCTTTGGCTGCGTTCACTTTTACCTGTCAAATTTCATATCAAAGGTACACACGCCGCGGGCGTTTACGTAGGTTCTGACACACCTCAATTGTGAACCCACCTTGGCATTTGGCACCACTTTTCCGGTTGTTTTCTAAACAAATTGATTTATTTGACATGTGATGCGGTGTTTGTTTATTAATTTATTGCACTCAGCCAAAGGAGAAATTTCTAATTTTCTTATATGCATAAGCGAAGCAGCTTCCATGTTAATTTTGTTTACGATTGTTTTCAATTTTTTATTTGCACTTTCATCTTGATGTAGATGCATCAAAACGCATAATTTACCGTGCGTTTCTTCAACACGCTGACCTCAATATAACAAAAGTTATTTTATCACATTCTTACATCAATTTATCATAAGAAAATTTTGTAAAATCACGATTTTATGGTATGACTATTTTTCAAATTTCATATATTGCTTTCTCGATTTTTATGCCTGTAGCATTTATTTCATGTTATAATTCAAAACAAGACAATCACATTTTTTTATGTATTTCTTTATTATTTTTTGTTCGATTGGATCCGTTTTTTGATTTCGCTGTCGAAAACATGACAAACTCCTCCATTATGACTATAGTTATATATTGATAGAAAAGAACGATTTGTAATACCATCCCTTATTGTTTTCATTTTTTTATTTAGTCTGCTAACATTTTTCTTGCTGTAGCGTAATATGCCAAATGTGAAAACCTATTATTGGTGTTTGTATATTATATCTCTATTTATTCTGTATTTATTATTTATAATATAGTATCAGTATAGTTTTTAGATGTATTATTTTATTACAACAAGCCATTCAAATATAGTTTTTATACGATGTCTTCACGATATTTATTGTTAGTTACGCACATGTGTAATTAAGAGATTTTACTGAATGCATAAAAAGAGAAATACAGATGTTAAAATAAAATAAAGAATTTATTATCAAAATCACATCTCAATTTCATATGGTAAGTTGGTTGAAAAACGATAATTCGATATATCCGTCCTTCAGACACGTAATATGGTTGTCAATAATTTGATATTAGCCGTAGAGATGTATTGAACCACGCATGGTGGATAGCAAATAAAAAAGAAAATAGAAAAGTCAGGAGCAAATTAAAAAAAACTACTTAGTCAAATACAAATTTACGTATTGTATATCATTCATGGTGATGTGTTGTGACAAATGTTTTCCGAATACAGAAAAATGTTTCATTTTGATTAGGTATCAGTGGCTGTCCGATATAAGTATTTTTTTGGTTTAATATAATATCAAAGAAATATTACTCTTTCACAAATTTCCTGCAATTTCATTTAAATGGAAACATTTAGTTACTATATATTTATTGTATTATATTTGATTACAGTATATATTCTAATGTCTAGTACACCGTTGCCTATATTATATTATAGAAATCGATCGCTTTCGCCCTGATTTCTTATAATAATTACAGTCAACGAGGCATACAATATATAAATCTATTACATTATTACTATACCAGACATCGATACATCGCTAGATTAATATGATTAACCATGCACTTGTATGCTCGAAGAGTACACTTTGCAACCAATCATATTATTTAATGCATTCGATAATATGTTCCACTCATACCTTTCGATCTTGCTAATTGGATACAGTAAAATGAGAAGAAAATGTTTCAATTTAAAATGATTCTAATCTACCATAAACCAACATAACATAGAAACTCCTTCGATAATCTTTTCAGAGATAATAAGATTGATTTTCTTGTATTTAAAAAAATATTTTGAATTGTTTTTTTACTGATTTTAGTTTACTTCTATAACAATATTGTAATACAAAAATCGATACTAGAGT
This sequence comes from Rhyacophila evoluta, assembly GCA_022683975.1. NCBI lineage: Eukaryota > Metazoa > Arthropoda > Insecta > Trichoptera > Rhyacophilidae > Rhyacophila > Rhyacophila evoluta. The sequence goes on from JAGVSQ010000026.1 coordinate 52,379, forward strand.
GTTTAGCCTTTGCGTGCTGCCTAAATTTATTACGTTAATAGACTCCTCAGAGGTGCTTTATATATAATGTAAATGTATATTTGAGTGCGTGACAGCCTAAGTCTTGGGTAATTTATATTCACTCCAGGGGCATTCTCGTCAAATATATAGATCACTCATTGATATCCGAGCTCCGGGATACGCCTAATTAAGATCAGGTAGGTGTAAGGACGGGGCGGATGGATGGAAGGCACATAGCCATATAATATTAAAGTAATGCAGCACAGTAGGGTCAATTACTTTATGAACTGGTTAACTATCAATCCTTATGAAAAATAATATGTGGAAATTCGTTTTCACATATTATAGCAAGCAATAGCACTTCTAACGTACTTTTATATTTATTTTTAATCAATTCTTGATTTTATAATTATAAAAACTGCAAGATTTCTGTTGTGTTTGTAGAAAATGCGTACATGCATATGCAAAATAGTACCATACTTTATATCCGTATAGCACCCATACACCTACAGTCCATCTGCAGTCTGGGGACTATAACTCCAAAACGATGATTAGGATTGAAGCAGGCTACACATTAGTCAGTCCGGGTCGACAGTTGGTTACTGTCGGTCTGCAGGATAAGCTCATGTTTATATTACATACTGTGGCCTGCCCCAATCCTAATTATCGGCGTTGGATTGACAGTTGCATGACTGGTGGACTGTAGATGTATGGGTAATATTAAAAGAGGTAGAATTGTGACAAATTCATTGTTAACACGTACACAGATATTTTTATATAATGTGATATCCTGTTATACTGCCACTGATATTAATCAACCTTTCTACAAAACTAAATATCTCATATCGATCATAGTAATTTATCATTGTTTTCGTTTTAAACATAGGCTTTTATCGGTATTAAAAATAATGGGTTAATAACTGACAACGTTGATATAGGATACAGATATAATTTGTACGTTAAAACACGCATTTTATTATATTTTAATGAAAACAAATAAGCATTTTACTTTGCTGACGGATTCAAATATTAATCTTTTGCTGCCTCAAGTATCACAAGGTTAATTGATGCTGGGATATATTATTAAAAATATTTAAATTAATATTTTGATCGTTTTTCCGGTTTATATAGTTTGAAGGTTTTGATTGTTATTAATATTTGATATACTCCAGATCAAATTTTTACGAGTTTTCCACGTAAAAAATTATGATAATATAGTTAATCTATGTTTTTAATCAGTGTTTTTATATTTTACATGCGTCGTTATTTTATTATTAAATTAATTTTATACAAGAAAAATATAATATAATTTGGAGAGCACCACACAATTCATTTAGACAATCATTCATAACTTTAAAAAACACGTTTGTTTAGGATTTTAATTTATTTGTTATTTTATGAAGGGATGACGAAAATCATTATAATGTGTATTATTTATTATCCTCTTTTTCATTCAATATGTTGTTATAATTAATGATTTTGTGGGATGTTTAAACAAGAAAAAATACTCTATATAGTACATTTCATTTTAATTTCTAAAGTTTTTATTTCGTCTTTGTGCGAATATATTACATAAGACTTCTTCTAGTCTTTATCTTATTGACTAATGTAAATAAAGTGCTATGCGCTCAGTGGCGAATTTTTCAATAGGCTTACTGGGCATGCCCCTAGGGCCTCATATATGTAGGGGCCTCAAAAGTAAGAATGCTATACGCGGATATTTTTAATGTGGCGAGCTAAAAAAAAACAAGAAACCATAATTCTTAATTTGTTCGTGTTCGAGCTAATAAAACAAGTAACCATAATTTCTGGAGGGAAATGTAATAAGAAAACTAGAAACCATTTTTTTCTGCTGGGGTGTAGGGGCAGTGAAAGTATCTCAGGGTCTAGGGGGTTCAAAATTGAATTGCGCCTGGGGCTGAATCCGTCACTGCTGTGATGTCGCTCTAAGTCATGATAAGTATTCGGCAAAATATATACGTAAAAAATAATTCCACCATAATAATATATTGTATTATTTTATACATACCTTTTAATTTTTAAATTAATTTACTTAACATAACCTGAGATATATATAAAAAAACCTGGTTCAGTGGAATTCATTTTTTATGCATGCGATCACATCAACGGTTTCCAACCATTATGCTAATACGTCTCCCTTGAACTTTTTATTTTTTAATAAATATAATAATATAGATTTTTTTTTCATTTTTAGTTTCGTAAACTGCTGATTTACATAATTATAATATATTGTATACATTTCCCATTGATCTGTTCACTAGAACTCTAAGGTTTAGATTGTCAGCCCCTTCAAAATAATTATACGATCCTTGCAGACAATGCATCCATTCTTTTCAAGATACTTAATTTTGATATAACTAATAACGTCTAATCATTACGTAAACGATCATTATTGTTAAGCAGCAAAGGCTTAAACATAACATTCATAGGAAATGTTTTAAATATTCAGTGTACATTTTTTTCATACAGCTGTTGAATTTGTATTGCTGGAAACAAAATAATGTAGATATATGCACAGGTAATTTCGATTACATATTTTTTGTTACAAAAGAATTTTTAACAAACATAGCAGCTGTTGCATATAAAAAAAATATTGTAAGTTCGATGGAAAGTTACATGAGTCTAATAAATATTCGCCTATCACCTCTGACCCTAATAATCAACCTACCTATGGTCACGATACGACCATATATTGTTCACACCGACTTTTTTGCTTTCGTAACAATTATTAGGCAATATTGATTGAATATTTTTATTTTTTTCTTTATTAATAAATAACGATATATTTCGAAACAATTGATTTGTTTCAAATTTACGAGATTATAACTTACAAGGTGTATCATATTTTAATGAAATATTTCTTTATAGTTAATAATAATATAAATTACTGATATATTCGATTAATTCTTATTTATATAAATTGGTTGATTCGAAGTTTGAATTTGAAAATCGAACGTGCCTAGTCAAAATAATTTAGTATAAGATTTACTTATTTCAAAAATATTTGAAAAGTTAACCGTTCTATTTAACTTATAATAGATAAAGTCTGTAATTTATAATTTATAATAAATTTCAATCAATTTTAAAAAATTCTGCTTTATTTATTAT
>JAGVSQ010000026.1:55517-68191 GCA_022683975.1 Rhyacophila evoluta
AATAAAAATATATATATATTACTAAGAATTGAATTTTCAATGGCTCAGTTGCCCTTTTCCAGTTGGTAAGCACACTTGTTTGTAAATCGCGTGCCGCCGTAGATCTCCGGTTCATATTCTGTGACAAAACATGCTTAATTTATTTCTCCTGAAACTTCTACCACAACAGTAATATTGGTTTTTCTTAATTAACTTATTAAATTAATGTAGGATCAGGTAAATAACACAGCAGATTCATGCACTATATAATATGTCTATACAATATTTAAACTTTCGCCCAAAATAATTAATTATATTTTTTTGTAAAATTTGTTCGAAATGGGTTACGTGTTTTTGCATTTCTAAAGTCGATATAATGAATGATATAATAATAATATATACGTAGATACTTATTACAGACACAGTTGCTACAGGAATGTTCGTCATATTTATCTTATTGTTACAAGAAGATTGATTCAACGCAAGTTTGATTTGAAAACGCCTGGTGCATCTTGGCAATGTACAACCATATATTTTAGATACATGTGTGAGTTAGTAGATTATTAGCTCCGGGCGAGGCTGTAATGGAGAAATAATACGCGTGTGCACCAATAATAACAATAACATGTGGAAAGATCATTGCGTTGCCGCTTTAGCAATAATGCCCCCTCTCGCATTTGCTACGCCCACGTCACTGGCGACAATTGAACACCTGAAATCATTTATCTGAGAATAGATTCACATTTGTCTCGCGTTAGATGATTTTAGCTGACTCCATCGCTTAATCTTCATCATCATTCTTGGAAATATTACTCGGAGAATATTGACCTTATCACCGCGGTTATACTACATTCCGCAAATACCGAAATACCTATCAACACGTCTTACAACTTCATTGTAAAATTGTTTTTTTATTACAGTAATCATGTGTTATATTCTTCACTAAACTTTAGAAAAATCAACCGTTTTCTAAGACATCGTGGTTATTATATTATAACATAATTTCATATAACACAACATAGTCGACATTTAAGATTTCATAGAAGATATCAATATAATATACCGTAAAGGAGTCAAACGTGTGTCAAACTGAAGTACTCAGTCATCGAAATTTAAATGATCTACATTTGAATGTACAATGAAAGCTGAGTAAAACAACGTTTCTACTAGATGTTGCGCATCTCTTAAGGCATCTACAACATGTGACTAAGCCAGTTACATAACTAATATTGTTGTTATATTCCAAAATTCAGCTCTGAATAGAGATTGTGATCGAAGATTCTCGAGAAATTATTCATGAGAATCTCGAGAATTTTGATTTTTATACATATTTAATGTATTGGAAATTAAACCTCGTTTATTTGATTTGATGAAAGAACATTATGAGACGGCCATTAAGCACAATAAAACGATCGTCGACACAGAGTAACATAAAATTTTTATTTTCTTTAACATAAATATCATGTATATGTCGTGAACGTGTATTATTTGTGAACCATGTATAAAAATAAAAATAAAATGTCTCGTATTATTTCAGTGTTTATTTTAAAATGAATGTGCAATTTTCCTTCGACATTTGGAACAATTCGAGAATTCTCGATAATATTAAGGATATAAAATTCCCTTATTCTCGAGATTTGCAAAACTGCTAAAAAGTGATTTTTTGATCTCGAGAATTTAAAAAAGTCGAGAATTAACAATCACATGACGGATTTTTTCCAGTTTACATCATTAATTGTCTTATTCATTCGGATGATACTTATATACTATAAGTTTAAAACTATTTGTTAATACTAATAAAATTTACAACGTTATAAAACACTTTACACGATTTTATTTTTATTGTTTACAATCAATTGCTTTACTCACTTCATAGGTCGATACGAAAGATACAGATACATTCTGGCTCACGCTAACATATAGGTAATACTATTCGTACTGTATTTCATTATAATCAAAGGCTACCGAAGTTGTCGACATAAAACGATTTATTTCAATCTTGTTTCACAATAATGCATGTTCAGTTTTGATGTGTGTCTGTTCACATAAATCGAGTCTGCTATTTATGTATTCTATTTTGACCAAATCCCATTGAACTCTGCCTTATCCGTGTATTTGTCAAGATATATTGAAATCTTGAAATGTAATAAACAAACATAACTATTTTTTATTACATACAACGGTATTCAAACCTAAATAAACTATTTTCAAATATTTATTTGTCGTTAAACTTACATAGATTTGTAAAGTTCATCGATTATTTGATTGTCTTCTTTATTAAAGACACGTATCACACATTTTCTCATTTTTTCAGGAAGACCAAAAACCATATAAAAAAGTATTGGGCGATTAATAAAAATGAAATTCACTTTAGATTGAAATAATGCTTATTTTCATTTTCATTTCTTTTCCAATGCTTAATTTTATAAGTTTTATTAGTCCTGAATAATTTAACAAATATATAATATGTGTTGTCCACTTATGGCCGTCGATATAACTTAACACTTGACACTAACTTGACACTATAACGTTATATTTGCCGACCTAAATTTCTACCGGGATTCACTAGTAGTGAAATAAAATTATAATATGGGATTTTTTTTAGGATATGTATTATATTTCTAGCATAAATAATCCCTCTCCTAGGCAGGTCATTACTACAATACTAATGTTTTAATAATATAAATGTAATACTTAATCTGAATTGTTCTTTTGGTCATATGTATGCGGAAGTTCTCCAGTCGTTTGAGAAAAAAATCTCGGTTCACTATCTGTACACGCATCACTGATAAAACGTCTGTTACTTTATAATTAATGGTACGTTTAAGTGCAAGATGCAGCTTGATAGACTCTATCCGATGATGATGATGAGGATTCGTATCAAGAGCCAATTTGTTACACTGTGTACACACTATTCAACGGAGCGATGCTGGTCTCGGTTCATGGCGTATTGTTGATTAAGTGTAATGTAATTTGAACTTAAGACATGTATAAACACTGCTGTTATAAACGCATAAATGTAATCTTAGCAAATGTGTTCCAGTAAAAATCGCTATCTAGAAAACTTTATTATCATAGTAAATCGTAATTATTCGGTAATCGGTTTAAAAAAATGTGTTTTATTGAGTTTTACCATACCAGTTAGATATCAATACGACGGAAGTCGATCTAAAAATACACAAATGATGCTCTCCCGAATATGAAGAAATTATACAGAGTGACAATCAAACGTATTTGTTGGCATAGCGATGAAATGAAGATATAGCCTGCCGTCAATACGCCTTGTACTTACACTGGGTCACAATCGGCCGCACCCTGAAGCTCTGATATAGTAAACGATCTTTATTTGACAGGAATGTCCCATAAGTTAATATAAATTAGGCAAGGTATAGATAGGTTGGTACATCTGCAGAAGTAGACTATTCAGGCGCACACGATGGAATTGGTTGAATAATTTCTTTCCGTTTTTATTCATTTTAAATCGAAGAAGAATTTCCATATTTTTTTAAAACAATCGACGAACTTAAGTAAAAAGATGGGTTAGTGAATATATTTGTACAATTTTAAATCCTGCAGACGGTGGCCGAGAGTTTAGTGTACGCTCTTGGGAGCCGAGAGTTGCGGGCTCGTATAGCTTAGTTACAAGTAAACTAGTAAGTGCTGAAGTAGTCGTAGAAAATCGAAAAATTATAAAAAGTTTCAATGAATAAATGTATCGGAATCCTTAAAAAAATCTGTCTTTATATTGCCTCTCTCCTTATTGGCGTAAGACAGGACTTTCCTTTTGATTATCTTGACGCATCCATCAGAAATACTCCACCTGATGTTTTCTGGTCTTTCATTTCACTGTCATTAAGAAAAAGCGATTGTACGATGATTTCAAATTAAATTACTTCATTAGTCTCTTCCTGCATTCTTATAAGAAAAATCTCGGTAATTCTTATGACAGAAATATTGGATTAATTGAAAATCCTTTTTTTTTTTTTGCATGATGTTTCGGGATATGGAGAAACTCGTGTAGACTCGTTTATTTATCTCTATTTATATGATAATAATTTATAATACTATATGTTGGCAGACTTAGTTAAGTTCGGTGAGTAATTCTACTTTTATATACTATTATATTATTTCATTAATATGACTGTAAAATGTTGCGCGATGAAAATACTTTTTTTAATTCAAAACTGATTTATTTTTCCAAAAATTTAACACATTTGTCGTTACGGATTTACGACTCGGATACGCAGTATATTTTTTTTGTATATAAAGTACACGCAAATGCACGTATAAAAATGCTATGCCCAGATCACGAATAACGAACCATGTTTTTTTAACTTTACCCATACGTGAAAAAAGTATGTAATCAGTCCAATACAGTTTACTGAAACGTTATGCAAAACAAGTAGATCTTCATAATGTAAAGATTAATAACGATATTAATAACTTCTAACGACTTGTCTATCAACGAATTACTAAATAAGTCAGTTTTAAATTTAATTTGTAAAAAAATGCAACTAATGTATTTAAACCCAAAACCTCCAATGCCGAAGTCTGCGCGCATACCAACTCTACCACCTAGACGGCACTAATTCGATAATTTCTTGAATTTAACAACCGCATAATAGTAATTTCAAATTAACCTAAAACATCTGTATTGCTTAAAACTTCCATTTCAAATATATTCTATTCTTACATTTCGCCATACATGATTAATAGCTCCGCTTAAATCGGTATATATCATACATCCGCAGTTGTTGTATCACATGATTATTTATTACTTTCGCTACCATATTGTGTGTATCGATATTTTCCTGCGTAAATCGATTACCTGCAAATGACTTAGAAAATGAACTCTTACCTTCCAACAAACAGGTGATTACGTAATAGAGCTTGCATATTGTAACGTTTGATATCGATTCGGTAACAAGGCAATGTTCAACATAAAGACAGACAATGCCTACGAATCGAGAATACTTATGAATACTTTATATCATTTATATTTTAGGAATTCGATTTTGATTTGTACGTAAGTATCAAATTTGACGGTTGGTATTATCTGTAATAATCGAAATGACTCTCAACTATGTCAGTATATAATATGTTCATTTTTTCAAAAGTTTTTTCTATCGATTGTTAAATTATTATTAGTTTTAATCCTTATTTTACTGTTGAATATATATTTTCTAATCAATATAATCGATTTCATATTTGTAAATCTTTGCTGGAAAACCATCGTATTGCAATAAATACATTTTTTTATAAGGTTTTTGGTCCTTCTGAATAATTTTCCAAATTAATGTATGATACGTGTTGTCAACTTATGGCTATCGACATCCTATTTTTTGTATGACTAATATTGTTTTTAAAATATCAATTTCGTCGATTTAAACATTTTTAACTGCTTTGACAGGTGTCACCAGCTATTTAAGTGATATCGGTTTCAATGCAATATTTAAGTAGGTAATTTAAAGATAATCATTTTGCTTAATATTTACGTTAACAGTTACGTGGATAAAATTAGTTATTTTCCAAAATGATCAATTTTAAATATGTTTTTATATATCGAACAAGTGATTTTTTTTTCATTTACATCATACAATTACAATATATGTTTCTAAATAAATTCAACGTTTGACCAAAACTATAAGATTACTAAAAATATGAACAAAACGTCAAATTTTAAATACGGTATACCATTGGGTTAAAACTTAACCTTGCACAAGTACAGTGTGCTTAAGAATATATAGTTTTATCGTGTGTGAAGGTACAAAATTATATTAAATTACTGGTAGAATAAATCTACTAAAACACTAAACAAATTTCAAACTCTCGTTTTTACCGTTATGCATATACCGTACATTCATGTCCATTAAAACTATTTTAAATGGAATATTTTCTTAATTTTGTAATTACTATGCATATCTTCATATATGGGGCGTGGGTCTTTTGCAAATGCTTAAAGAAAAAATAATCAGAATAATAAATGGAAGTCGAGGAATGCGTATGCACTCACGTCAAATTGTAAAATATAAATTCACGTCACTCATATCTTCATATTGCAGCGTGTTTCAGTTCGTTTGTGTCATTATGGAGATAACTTCATTGTAATCTATGTGAGAAATACGTTTAAACCTGGTAATGACTTGAGATGGTAAAGTTAACCTTCACTTTGTATCCTTTGGTTGCCAGCATACAAATATTTTAATTCATAACAGTTTTATTCGTTAGCTATTTTGCTTGTGACACCAGTATCATCGAGATATGTATCCGGTACTTATGATGTTAATATCATGACTGAAATAGCTATCGGCACATTTTCCACAATGATGGTACAGTGTTATTATTGAACCGATAAGAAATGGAGTAGCTAACAACTAAAAAGCTGATAAAATCTATAACTCGTTTATGTTTTATAAATAGTTATGTTAAAAGTAAATGGAAATATTATTTACGAAAAGCACAATTGCTTAAAACAATAACACAATGTAAAATACACTATCCGCACCAATTTTTATTGGCTGGCTCAAATTAGGTGCATGATAATATAATACAAGATAAGGACGCCCAGTTGGTTGAGCACTGAGCTTACGATCAATCAAGATATTCACCGCGCCACTGTGATTTACAGATATAGAGATTTACGTATAAGGAGAAAATTGTCATTTATTTTTTTAAAGTATTAAAATCACACTGCATTATAGTGGGATAGTATTTGTGGAAAACTTACATGTGAATATAGTCCTTACAGTTTCAGTGCGGTATGGTTAATTGGTTTTGTTCTTTTCATAATACTTCCATTACTGATTAATAATTGTATCCTACTTGTCTATAGATAGACTATCATGCTTTTGGATAGTTTGTCTCTTCAAACTACATAATATATTATATTATTTCTAAGCATCCATCGAAAGTTCAACTAAATTAAAACGCATACAAGATTACATATTTTTTCTACGAATTAACTTTTGACCGACACAACACGCAATGTTTTACTTTTCGTGAAATAAATACATCAAATAGTATTATTTTTTGTGTGCTGGAGTATTTTTAAATATACTCAACTGTAGTTTGATCTAAATACTTACTGAATAACTTCATATTACTGTTTTTAAACAATCGTCTAGATTCAATTATTGATAATTAATATTATCAGTGATCGCCCACTTGCTACTGCAATAACGTGGCGTCAGTCTGGTGTTTTATTTTATCTGTTTTAGCATGTAAATTAACCGTGTTTTAACAGTTTTAACATGCTCGGAGAAATTATAGAATAGAAACTGCATTCATCATAATAATTGCGATTATTACGGTGCTCATCTCAGTCATTATATTAATGTTTTTTTTTATCAAATAAGTTTGGGAAAATACAATGCACCGTTCACATATAAAAATAATGCCATAATTTTCACATTATACAATAAAACGCTTAAATTTTTTCGTGTCATAAAACAATGTGCATAATATACAATAGAGTCGTGATTATCCGACCTAAACATGACTGCATGTGGGTCGGATAGTAAGAATTATGCTAATTTTAATTATAGAAATTATACGAAATAAAATAAAACTGATGTACGGAAAACACACTGCTTTTTTATTATATTAAACGTTAGTCACCAGAGCAAACTTCTGAACATCACGAACTTGAGATCACATTATAAATTTAAAACGTATAGTTTGGAACAATTTTGATCTTAGTCTTATAATGATATTTTTTTCATTCATAATATCGTTATGATGTATTTTTATTAAATATTGACCGAATATTATAACTAAATCACTTGTATTTTCATTTTATGATTTAGTAAGTAAAGTACAAGTCTTGTCGGGACATCAATTTTATGACGGATGTAAAATGAAATAAAATAAACGGTAAATGAACGATAGTGCATTTTCACTTTCGTGTGGTGTGATAGACGTCACGGCTATGGCATACCTTTGCGGTTATAAACATAGGCCACAAACCTTTTTAAATATATATTTGATGGTATCAAAGCGCAATAATTTTCATTGAGTATAGATCTATTAATATCAACTTAAATTTATGTGGCGCAGTAGACAAGTTTTTCTTTATAAAAAAAGTTTAGTTCACGATTAATGTTATTTTTTTATCATATAAGTAGTTAATATAAAGCAGGGTAAAGGTTATTATCTGGCATATACTTTAGGACCTGAAAACATTTTTAGGCATTCAGTATTCCATTTTTTATAACGCATAGCAAATTTTTTTAAAAAATATAATCCAAAATACTTGTGAAATAAATTTTAACATCGTAATCTAGTAGAAATCAAGCCATTTTTTAAAATACATCATTACGTTAGTTTTATGTGATCAGTTATTTACGGGATATTCTTGCTCATTGGCTTAACATATTAACCTCTTTATTGCAAGTGATTATAATACTTATAGACATACTTTAGAAAATAGTTAGCGCTTAAATTTAGGCACTTTGCAACACACGCATAGTGTTATATTTGTTAATTTCTAAAAATCAAGTCAATCTGACAAGTCAAACTAAAAATTTTAAATTAGTCATTGATTTTTATTGTATTCAGTATTCAAATTAAATCACAGCAACATAGTTATAAATAAATATATATTCAACACAATGGTGGACTTAAAATATGTTTAGTAAAAGTAAAACAAAACATGTTGTTTGCAAGCAAAACTATCTATTTTTTATATTAAATTGTTATAGAAAAAAAACAGCAATAATAAAATCGTGAGCACACGGTGATAAGTGAACCTCAATAAAAGTATTTAAAATAGGTAGTCACAGACGCAAACCACCGTTGTTAGCATTCCTTGCTGTTATGACGAGAACGATATATTATTGTTTAGTATTCAAGGGGTTGCTTAATCTTGGTATGGCTTTCTTAACGGCGATTTTTTTTCAAAGATGATTATTCGTAAAATTAATTCGACTTAACTTTTCGCGGGGGTTCGAATACCTGCAGTAATGGCCCTCGCACGTTTGCAATTTGCGACGCGGCGTGCGCAAAAGACGTCGCGTTGCAGTTTCTTCGCGCGCAGGTGAAAATGACGAAAGCGTCGGCCTTAATAACACTGCTCATTATCTTGCCGATGATCGACCGATGCTGAATGAGTCGCTCAGCTGGGTGCCGTGGGACGATGTGAAGCCCTTCGTTTTCACTAAAATTTTGCCGATGCAAAAGCTTTCACATACGTGACGATTGATAAGTTATTTTTATTTGTGAAAAATGATTGCTTAATTTATTACGAGTATTTTAATATAAAAAGCAGAACAAATTGACATGCAATCTTCTCGATGGCCGAGAAGTTGGCGTGCGTGTCGGAGTCAGAAATTGAGGGTTCAAATCACACCTGCAAGAAATAATAAAATATTAAGTAGCATGTATGGATTTCCAATAGGTTGAGCGATTGGCTGACAGCCTCTTCTTGTCTCCTTGGTAGTGTAATTGGTAGCGTGCGCGCCTAGCAATCCGGGGAATGCGGATTCGATTCCCCATCTGTCGGATTTTTAAAAAACCAAAAAATGCAGTACTGGATGCCATTGGGTTGAGTATTTGTCTGACAAATACTTCTCGTGAAAAATTATTTGTCAAGACATCTTCACATTGCGGAGATCCATATACTACTCCTTCGGGGTGGATATCTTCACACTGTGTAGCTCCATATGCTCCACGTTAGGAGCGAACATGGTTATATATATATAGCTCTTCACCTTGCATATACTGTCTACATACAACACTACAATACCGATTACAGAAAAAATTGGCAAATTTGATCGAGTCATTGTACCATATAAAGCTTCAAATACGTAATTTCATTAAGATGTGAGCTTTTAATTAAGTTTTCTTTTATTTTATATGCAATAAATAGTTTATTAGAAAGCTACGCATTTAAAATTTTAACGTTCGTTTTTGATTTGAGATAAATGATATTCTGTTATTTTGAATATTTCAATTTTATCAAGAATATTATTTTATGAAAGTAAAGTGTTAGAACATACTGATGAATGTTGATGCCATTGACAGACAGCGAAATCGTTTTGTCGGCTATGATTGGCGAAAGTGACTGAAATTATTTTGAGATTATTCACTTAATAGCATTAACGATGTTCTACGATAGGTGGCAACATAAAATTGCTTGTTTTATCAAAGAAATTTAATTATTTGAATGTATTCATTATCGGAACGAATGGAAATATACTATAATAATATATTCAGAATCATATATAAACATGTATTTTCTTTTACGGTATCAGCTTCGAAAGCGACGGATATGAATCTTTACATTTTTTTCAAAAAACATTTTTAAAAAATTGCAGGAGTTTAAATATATTTATTTTTAACTACGTTCGCTCCTATAGAAGAGTATATGGATCTACATAGTTTGAAGATATCCGCTCCAAAATTGGAGTATATGAATGTCTATAATACGAAGACATGGCTTGATAGATTATTTTGGGCAATCCAATTGGCATTCAGTCCTCCATTTTTTGATTTTTTGAAATCCTGTATTCCTCGAATACCAGGCGCGCACGCTAACCTCCACGCTACCAGGGCGACTGCCCTTTCCTATTATTATTAATTGTATTTACTTATGTGTCTCATTATTATTTCCATGTGTAACATACACATCTTTAAATCCAATCTATCAATGGATATAACCCACACTGAAATGCTGAGTTTTACACTTAATTTTGCACATTTAGGTTTTACCGTAAATTTTGTGTAAGTTATAGTTTATCTAACGCAGTTAATGAATGACAGCGGGGGATTATGTTGATCCTACATAAATTCCCTCATACTAAACAAAGTATCACTAAGAATCTCCATTCATGTCAAAATACGACACTTAAAGTTATATATGGACCATTTACAAGTCACTTGATTAACCGTTTGTTTGGTTGTTGATTTTTCTCAAAGCGACTCACGCAACCAAGTTTTTATTTTTATTTTCTAGGATGATAATTAATGCACAGATCATTTTCAACTCAGTTGAATAGCATTATATTATTATTAGTACCGTCATGGGGCTCGATGTCGGATCGCCTGTCACGCATCTCATTATAAGCCTAAATTCGAGCTAGCCTAGCCAGCTATGCGCTTATGGGACAAATGGAATGTATTCGTTCCTCGTAACTTGCATTCCTTCCGTCTAGCCACGGTCTAAATTCGTAGATACTGCACTGTGGCGTGCAAGGATTTATTGACACTACTGTCAAAGTACCAAATACTGTGATGCCACCGTACGTTACTTGGGGGTTACAAAATACAAAAAAATAATACAGTCGTATAACCTTTTAAATAAAACCGTTATATAGAATATTCAATCCTGTAAGATATTATTATTGTTTACTTAAATGGAGCGTATGGATCCTGTTCTGCATATTTGCCGACAGGTCTGGGATTCGAACCTGCAACCCCGTGAACCAAAGCTCGTGCGTGTACCTAAAGACTACCGGATATTAAATTTAATATGTGACTTAATAATAGTTCCAATTCTTAAAAATATGCCACTACTTTATCGAGGTGTTGAGAGGTGCACGTCAGAGAACTGATATTGTCTACGAAATTATTTAGCCACAGTATAGGATAAATAGTTTCTTTAAATTTTGCTAAATTTTCATGAATTTGACATGTTTTTAGTTTTGTGTTAAGTTTTTGGGCAAATATCGTCACTAATTTCTAATGAACTGTGGGAATTTGACTTGTTAAAGGCGTAGGCATTAAATAAATATGTTACAAATGCTTGTTATTTATTGTACGATGATGTAGTCATGTTTATACTATCTATTAGTTTTCAACAGAGTTCATAGAAATTTTTAACGTAGAATTACTATCGCATAAACCTCAACACAATCGGCAAATAACTACGTTACTTTTTTTTACATTATTTGATTAATGTTATAGAAATTTTGTCGCTCATAAAATTTTAATAATTGAAAACAAACATATTGTAGTTTTTATTGTAATACAATCTTATGATATTATATATCACGATTTTTTTGTTGTTGCAATATTTATAAATTTCTCGATAGATATTAGCTATTTTGAGTACTTCACTGTCACCATCAGTCGATCTAAGACCTATACCATTTACAATATGGATTTCAAACGATCCGTTTGGCTCACGATGTCTTTGAACCCACTCCCTAATCCCAATGTATCCTGTCAAGAGGCATTCAACTTAACTGACAACTATTAATCGATTTTTTTAAACTACCAACGTTCCTTACTATGATATGCACTTACTGTAATTTTAAGTTTTAACATATTGAGTAGGTTTTTAAGAGAGCACAATTTTATTGCTAAAATTACATAAATTGTCGCCAATATGACAGGACCAAGTAACTTGATTATTTTGATTAAGTCACTGTGTAAAGTAATTTTTTTTTGCAATTTCTTGTTTCATTGGTACACTTTTACACTAACAAATAATTTGTACACGTTTTATAAACATATGTGTGACGAAATATAAAATATGAACGTATTATATCACATCTTACAACGAATATTTTTTGTATCGAATTTAAAAAATGTCGTCCTGGTAGTCGAAACGGTAGCGTGTGCGCCTCGCATCGAAGGAGAGCGGCTTCGATTCTCACATCTCAGATTTAAAAATATGAAAATTCAGAACTGACGTTTTCAAATTGCGGAGATCCATATACTATACTTGCGGAGTGAATATCTTTACATTGTATAAA